>CADEHL010001301.1:0-30000 GCA_902827135.1 Harpagifer antarcticus | reverse complement strand
TTGGATGGAGCATGCGAGAAGGCGTGTTCTTGCGTTTGTGCTTGATTCTGATTGGATGGAGCGTGCGAGAATGAGTGCTCCTGTGTTTGTGCTTGATTCTGATTGGATGGAGCGTGCGAGAAGGCGTGCTCTTGTATTTGTGCTGCATTCTGATTGGATGGAGCATGCGAGAATGAGTGCTCCTGTGTTTGTGCTTGATTCTGATTGGATGGAGCGTGCGAGAAGGCGTGCTCTTGTATTTGTGCTGGATTCTGATTGGATGGAGCGCGCGAGAAGGCGTGCTCCTGCGTTTGTGCTTGATTCTGATTGGATGAGAGTGCCTGGGTTTGGCTGCAGTTGCATCTCGGGCAGTTTTCGGACACTTCCTGCCTCTGTGGAGGAAGACTGAAGGACCTCTGTCTGGACATATCGGTTGGAGGAGGAGGTGGAGGGATGCATGAAGAAGAGGAGTGGGTGGGGTCTAAAGATGGAGCGATGGATTGAGGAGAGGCGGAGAAAAGGCTGTGGCTAGACGCCCGTCTGCGGTGAAACTGCTCCCATTTTGGGGGTGGAGGTCTCGGTGGAGGCGGGGTTTTCTTCCTGTTCATCCGTGAAGTGTTAGCAGTTTCTCCTCCCATGACTCCTCCTCCTCCTCCCTCCTCCACCTCGCTCAGCGTCTGGCTGCTGGAGAGAGAAATGGAGGGCGACCAGCGTTGGTTGTTGCTGTCGAAGCGGAGGTCGTTTTCGGACATGGCTCGGCCTCGGAGAGAGAGAGGAACAGACGGAGGAGGGAAGGAGAATCCGTTACGATCCTCTCCATCAGACGGCCTGTGGCTCCTCTGACCCTGATGGAGCTGGCTGTTGATCTCTGGAGGTCTGGAGTAGTCCCTGGGATATGGAGAGAGAAGAGCATTACAAATCATACTTCGATACACAGCCAAACTCATCCTGAGCACACACAAAGTCACAGCCGAAGTAAAAACAATAAGTGTGGCTTGATATTGAGTAAGAAAAAGGTTGATAAACGCTGTGAGAATGGGTCTGCAGAGAGAATGGGTCTGCAAAGAGAATGGGTCTGCAGAGAGAATGGGTCTGCAGAGAGAATGGGTCTGCAGAGAGAATGGGTCTGCAGTGAGAATGGGTCTGCAGAGAGAATGGGTCTGCAGAGAGAATGGGTCTGCAGAGAGAATGGGTCTGCAGAGAGAATGGGTCTGCAGAGAGAATGGGTCTGCAGAGAGAATGGGTCTGCAGAGAGAATGGGTCTGCAGAGAGAATGGGTCTGCAGTGAGAATGGGTCTGCAGTGAGAATGGGTCTGCAGAGAGAATGGGTCTGCAGAGAGAATGGGTCTGCAGTGAGAATGGGTCTGCAGAGAGAATGGGTCTGCAGAGAGAATGGGTCTGCAGAGAGAATGAGTCTGCAGAGAGAATGGGTCTGCAGAGAGAATGGGTCTGCAGTGAGAATGGGTCTGCAGAGAGAATGGGTCTGCAGAGAGAATTTCGCCGCGATCCCAACTGTCTGTTATCAGCCTGCAGCCAGGGAGGAGAAATCAGCAGAGCTGCCTGCACTGAGTGTGTGTGTGAGGAAGTCCGTGGATTGGTCAATTTGGAACAATCAGCGGGGGCTTAACGTAACGGCTCCGCGGACGTAGCGTAACGGCTCCACGGATTGGTCCATTTCGTTCCGGGGAGGACATGACATCATGATGTACCCGGAAGAATCAAATGGACAGTGACGTATCTCCAACGAGCCGTTTTGGGGAGGTATTTTCTGTGTTAGAGTTTTACTCGCTACAGGGTGTACTTTGAGGGGTTTGACTCTGCAGACCGTTTACATGCAGAAAAACCAAGGGGACGGGTACTAACCGGAAAAGCATGACATGGGACCTTTAAAGACACAAGGAGGTTAAAACCGCTCACTAATGTATGTGGAAGAGTGAAGGCATAACTTAACATACAGACAAAGAAGCACCTATGTGTGGGCTTGGATTATAGTTGTATGTATGGTAAAGTGGAAAAAACAGCGATTATTTAACACTTTTTTAAACTCAGTTTTGTATTGGGACTGTGTCGGTGAGGTTGACTGTAACGCTTTCTTGGTAACATACTCTTGTGGTATTGTATATATTTTGGATTGTTTTTCTATTTGTACTTATACTGTTTTATACTCGTACTTTTACCATTGTCTAATACAGCAGTTAATGTCCATATTACGCAACTGAAATATAAGATTATATGTCCTGGTCGGCACACTTGAGTAAAGAGGAGCAATAAAGAACATTAAAGGAGGGAAATACCACAAACCACAGTCCTGATAAAGCTGTTGATTTGGAGTTTTTTGACCGTGTAATTATTTAACAAACAGTTAAACATGTCTTTTCAGGTAATGTGTTTTAATGGGACTGTGTTTGATTTGTCATTGTGTATATTTTGAGTTTGTCCTTTACACGTGTTGCTCTCTTGCTACTTTAATGCAGCCATTGAAGCAACATTTCCACGTTACGAAACAAAAACAGTCGTTAAATTACAGTAAATGTGTCCTCTTTGCATTCCTTCTGTTTCTCTCGGGTCAGATATGAGTAGAGGTCTCTCTTTACAGGCCATGCATGCCCCCCTCCCCCCCCCCCCCCCCCCCCCCAGGAATCACCATCCAACCACATATCATTATGGGCACATTTTGAAGCATGGATGATTGCTCTGCACACTTAGAGCTCATTATAGTCAAATCACAGCCAGGCATGACTGAGTGGGGTTTCCTCCGTCACAATGCACAATGGAGCGACCCCACCTAAAGACCCCACTCACAGACAACCAGAGATGAAGTGTGTGTCGAAAGTAATATATAAAAGATCTTGTTTATATGAGTGTCTGTGAGGCAGCGACAGGAAGTGGCTCACCTCTCAGTCAGGCTGTACTTCCTGTTCAGCTTGGCCGCTTCCTGTTGCCGGGCGGGATACATCTGGGGAAGACATTAAAAAGACGGTTAATAACACGGTAGGAATGAAGGAAGGAATCTGGTGCAAAGTGTTGGTCAGCACACGTCCCGGCTGAGAGGAAGTGGGCGTGCTGCTCCACCCGTCCGGATACTTTAATGGTGATGAGGTTCATTAAGGTGGAGGTATTTTAGAAATCTTTTTCTCATTCAATTGTTTTGAATTCTTCGTCTCATTTCCACTATCAATTCATCTACCACTTATATTCTTGATAAGCAATATAGTAAGTTATAAAATGTCAATACAGATTACTATGAGTGCAAGTTTTGTCTCACTATTGGTCCAAAACTCAAATATATTTATTTTACTATCATATTCCAGTTAACATTTTTGCTAAAAAAACCCGAAAATGAATAAATTATAAATTGGTTGTCTGTTTATTTTCTGTCAGTCAACAAGCTTTTTAATTATTGTTGAGCTGTTGATGCAGTCTCACGTTTAATTGTGTTCTTTATTTTCAATTAAAATGGAGTTGAAAGACTTTTTTAAGTATATTTATCCAATTGTAGGCAATGCACTTCAATGGTTTTGACGTTTTTTAAAGCACTTTGAATGAACTGAATCCAGTTCAAACTTCCTCAAGGTCTTCATCTGCAGATAGTTTGATGAGTTTAAAGATTATTTTGTGAAACTAGAGTCAACTATTAAGTTTCGCACTCAATTTTGTAAACCTGTTGAAATGTTCTCTAGCTACATTACTACTTTTCACACAAAGCTTCCCTTTTTAATTGCTAGAAGTTACGACTAAATCCACTTTAATGGGTAGATTAATAATTAAACAGCAGGTATTAAGTAGGTCAGGGAATGTCTCTTGTTGATTCAAGAAACAAAGCACATTATGTCCACACACAGGAAACGTCTGCACAAAGCATTCAGCAGCTCTATTGCCCAGCAGAGGAATGTTGAATGAACACACACACACCCACACACACACACACACACACACACACACACACACACACACACACACACACACACACACACACACACATATATTATTATATATAAAGCATACTGGGTTTGATTAGGGTATTTTGTCTAGTGGAGTTTGGACAGTTCCCACACATATTACTGCACACACATACAGTCATAAACACACACACACACACACACACACACATACACACACACACACACACAGACACACACACAGACACACAGACACACACACAGAGACACATACACACACACACAAACACACACACACACACACACAGAGAGACACACATACACACACACACACCCACACACACACACACACACAGACACATACACACACACACACACACACACACAGAGACACATACACACACACACACAAACACACACACACACACACACAGAGAGACACACATACACACACACACACACACCCACCCACATACACACACACACACACACACACACGAGCATGAGTCACCCTGGTGTTGATCAAACATGCACAAAACAGTACAAAAGCACACACACTTACATAGTCACACAGAGACACACACATGCACACACACACACACACACACACACAAACACACAAACACACTTGGACTGGTGCGATGTGAATTTATCATATGTGGCCGTCACTTTCTGTCAACAGAGCATCAAATCCATAAAATGGTAACAACTGATAAGTTTGTGATAATAAAGTTTAGACCACAAGTGCCTGAATCTTTATATATACAGTCTATGGCCTGAATGCCCCCCCCGCTGCATTTAAATCCATTGTCTCTTGGGATTCAAAAGAGCATATTGTAATGTATAGTTTCCTTCGGCTTCCATTAGTGAATATTTGGAATAAAAACACCTAATATGGCGTTTTTTGGCTTAACTTTAAAACAAACTAACAAAACATACATTGAACATTTATTACATGATTTGTAATTGTGGGTTTCATTTTGAATGAGCATTGGGTATACAATGTTTTCCATACTTTCCTTTAAGAAAATGATGTGTAATAAAAATAAATAAAATCTAATAGTCACATTTTGCCAATAAAAATGTAAGCATTTCTAATATGTCATAAGAAAAGAGCCCATTGAGTGATAGACCACAAAGAATAATAATAAACGGAGCCAGTTACACTTCTATATATTCTAACACGGTGTTTCTTTCCCAAAACAAACATGAATGAACTGAATTTTACTCAAATTGGGAACTGTGTGTTTGGATTGTATCGTGAGAGATGACGTCTTGATATGTACGTGTTTCTCTTTGCATGAGTGTATTTCGACGTGTGTGCTGTCTTATCACAGCCCTTTCGTCCATCTAGAACATCTGTTATAAATATTGTACGTTGTCAGCTGCAGATATAAAACAGGAATTCAACACATGGGGTTATCTGTGTGCCATCAAAGCAACAACCTTTCATTTGAAAAGGATCCCAACATGGGGGGGGGAGGAGGTCGGGGTTAAAGGCTCCCCTGAGGCCTCTAAAAACACAGGAAAACAACACAACATATCTGCTGGACGCATCGAGGCCAAGGCTAATGTCAGTTTAGCTCGGGGTCACATGATAAGGTTACTAATGGGCTGAAGTTCACAGAAGAGTCAAACGTTTAGACCGAGGGCTGCACCCCCCGCCAAGACACTCGAATAAATATGTGGTAGACAAAGTAACCCAACGCTGCTATTATCGCTGACACAAGTGTTCGCCGCTGTTGCCCAATCTCTCACAGCTCCAGGAGCTATATGAATTTTCAATGAGAGTTTCAGAGTCTGACCGCATGCAGGATGCGAGGATCGACTACAAACCAACCGTTCAACCACGGAGAACTTGGAGCGAGTTGCTACTCCACCATCCAAGTGTGACCACTCAATACCCTTTCTGGTTTTAAAGATAGTTTTCAGTCTCCAGTGGTCATTTAAGCTCAGACCCAAACCACAGTCTGATTTCAGCAAGCTGTACATTTTATCTTGCTCTCTGAGAGGCGTTACTTGGTTTCGGTGCCGCAGGGTCACAGGCTGTTATTCAGCTCAGCAGACCTGCTGCTGGCGATCGGTTTGCCTTGTAAACATACTTGTTAATGGCTGCAATTACAATGTCTTTATGTCCCAACAAGATTGATGCCTTAAAAATTAGGTTTTCAGGTCTCAATGTGATGCAAAAGTGGCTCGACTATAGACATTTGTTTATCAGATAGGGCTGCTTGGTTATGGCAAAAATCATAATCTCAATTATTTGGGTCAATAATTGTAATTGCGATTATTAAATATGATTATTCATTGACTTTGAAAATATCCATTTATTGGAGAATTACTATTGGTTGATTACCCTGAAATGTAAGTATAATTCAACTGAAAAACCCAAAAATAAATAACAATATGTGTTGACAATAATGGTTTGGTTGCAGGCCACCCTTTGTTTCAACAATTTAACAATTAAGTTAAGTAATTGACAGAAAATATAAGTGCTAGTAAGAGTTAAAAGCATGGGAGGGAGATGTATCCTGCCCGGCAACAGCGTACCAACCCCTATACACAATTGTCAAACAGGACAGTCTAATTTATTTAGAAAAACAAGCTTGTGCCACTTCTAGGGCTGCTCGATTATGGCAAAAGTCATAATCTCGATTATTTGGGTCAATAATTGTAATTGCGAGTATTAAATGCGATTATTCATTGACTTTCAAAACATCCATTTATTGAAAAAAAAAAAAAAAAAAGTAATAATAATAAAAAAATTATCGTTTTACTTTGATTACGTTGTTTTCGTAATCGTTGCAAGCCATAATCGTAATCGCGATTAAAATACGATTAATTGAGCGGCCCTAGCCACTTCAATAAATCATAAAGTGATATGTAGTATGGAGTGAATGTATTTCAAGACCAAATGGCAACTGACCAAAACTTCAACTCACTCCAGATCTCTATCATCTACTCTTTCAGGCCACATATCACTCTCTGTCTCTTTTGTTCCATAAACCTGACAGAGACAAGTTTATAATCCAGATCCCAGGAAAGCAAACTCTACAGAGAGCTAACCCCGGCGACCCCTGACTCCTTCATGACCCGTAAAAAAACCGGCACGTGTCTTTGATCAATGGGCGGGAAACAGAATTTGCGAATGTATTGATGGATGTGTGAATGAGGGCAGCACTCTTACCTCTGTGGGTGTGTAGCTCCTCGCTGTGTGTCCCTGCTGAAGTGGTTGCTGGCTCTCCATTGGCTGGGATGGGGTGTTGACGGGATGGAAAGCCGATCGAGGGACTGGATTCTGGGTTTGGCTATGGGAGAAGGTCTGAGGCTTTGGCTGGAAGACGTGTTGGAGGTCTTGATTTCTGTCTTTGACGCCATAAAACTCCTGATGTGAGCTGAGCTGAGCATCTTCCCTTTCCTTCTCCCTCTTCAGCTCTTCCTGTCTTTCTTTTGTGAGACATTCCTGCTCTCTGGCCCTCTCTATGTCCTTCTCCCTCTCCAACTCAAGCTCCCTCTCTCGTTCCCTTTCCCACTGTCTCACCCTCTCCTCTCGTTCCCTCTCCCTCAGCCTTGCCCTCTCCATTTCTAAATCCCTCTCCCTTTCTCTCAGCCTCTCTTCCCTCTCTCGTTCCCTTGCCCTCTCCTCCCTTTGCCTCGCTTGTTCTCTCTCCTTCTCCTTCTGCCTCTCCCTGCTGGTACTCATAGAAAGCCTCCTGGCCTCCACAGAGTTTGAAAGGAGGTCGCTTTCCTGCAAAAGTCCCCCCTGGTAGGAGTATCTTCTCTGGGTTGGGTGTTGACCAATCTCCCCTCCCTGGTGCTCCGATTGTTGGACGGGTTTTTTCTGCCTCCGACTCGACATATTAAGCCCGGAAATACTCTTGCTCGTCTCCTCGAAAAACTTCATTCTATCGGCAAACGGAAGGATTTCGGACTCGTCCTTCCGAGAAGAGGAGCGAGTGTATGAGGATGAGGATGAGGATGAAGATGAGAAGGCACAAACCCCATGCCGTGATCCTGTGAGTCCCAACGGATCCTTATCCAAGATTCTACACCGTCGTTCTGATTCGGGTTCTGGTTGGAGTTTGTGCTCTGGGGTCCAACGCCAGCGACGGGCTTTACCAGCAGGAGCCGGTTCCTCCACCACTCTGACACCAACACCAAAATGTGGCACTCCTGGGTCCAGAATCTGTACGGACCTGGATAGGTTGTTGTCTTGAGTGTAGCTTGTGGACTGAGTCTGCAAAACATCACTTGCTTTCTCGACCGGTGCTGTGGTGATGGCATCTATTTGGGGACTAACAGGTCGGGCGAATGCAACTTTGGTAATCCTTTCCTGGACAGGCAGGTCTTGGTCGTCCCCTTCCTCATTGAGATCCGGACCTTCCTCCTCCTTCACAGTTTCCCCACTACAGAGCAACCCTCCTGGGCCCCGGCTCTTCTGAAGCTGGGCCTTTTTCCTCTGGATCTCATTACGGAGGTTGGTCGCAAATCGCTCGTTGCGACGGCGGTTCCTGCGATGGTTCCTAGACGCCGGGGACCTCTTCATGTCCTCTCCTACTACACTCTCCTCAATGTTACCTCTATCCACTGCTCTCTGCTCTCCCAGTAAAGTATCCATACTAGCAGCAGCACTAAGAGGCTGGAAATCTCTCTCTAGTATCTGGTCTGAGCTCAACTGTCCCTTGATTGACGATCCAGTTGGGTCCCCAGGGACACTCGCTGATCGGCCCCAAGGGTGGTGATGCTCAACTGTGGTTCCATTTAGCCTCTCCTCATCATCTTCCAAGAACACAGATCCCGGGGTTGAGCAACGGCTACCTCCCCATTTATTTGACGGTCCGTTGGGGTGGTTGTGAGAAGTTTCTTGGTCTTCCCTCGTGGGCTGGAGCGACGAATAGGACCACTGGCTGCTAGATGAGGACAAGGAGGGATCAGAAGTATCCGACGGATTGCGAGGCTCCAATGAAGATGCGTCACTGTCACAGTCCAATAACTGGAGCTGTGTAGCGAGGAGTTTAGCGGGGGCGCTGTGCCGGTGAAGCCCCGTCGGGGAGTGTTTGATCTCTGAGTGCGTGATACGAGATCGCTCTTGAACATCCATGGAGGATTCGGCAGGTAAGGAGGCAGGACAAAGAGAAGTCATGGGGACTAGGGAGGACGTCTCTGAGGTGGTTTCTGTATTGTAGTCTTTATTAGCACTGATATCACATCTGATATGTCTAATGTCTTCAGTCTGTCTTTGGATATAGTGCGAGTTCAACGTATCCTCTTTAAAATTCTCACCACATTCCTCTGGTGCAGGGAAGCCGTTTTGAATTCCTGATTCAACATTCAGAGAGGACTTTACTTCCTGGTAAAAGGGAACGCTGGAAATGTCAATGGGAGCAGAGACGCAGCGTTTGTTGGTGGCGTTAGGGCGACTCCGAGTTGCCCTAAAACTGTCCTTCCTGGTCGGAGGCGGAGGAGGGTTCATCTTTCTCTCAGCTGCTTTTTCTCCATTTCCTATGATCTCAAAGTCTCCTCCCCTCCGCTCGTCCTCATAACAGCAGGAGGAAGGCCTATCTTTTATTTCAACGTTTTTAGATCTCGGCCTGGTGAGCGACCTGGACTTGAGAACAATAAGCTGCAAATCATCCGGGGCCTCGCTCGATGAACTCCCCAGGGTCGAGGTATCACCGACAGGGTAGCCTTGACAAGATGGCCCCAGCCCCTGCAGGAGGTTATCCATGGAGCAGGCTTCACCGGGCCTTAGTGGCACCGTTGCGTAGTCAGATGTGTTTGAGCTGGCGGAGAATGAGCTGTAGGCAGAGTCTCTTTTGTTGTTGAAGAGGGTGGGGTCGACGGGGGAAATATGGGAGTCAGAGTATGTCTGCGGTGTGGGTGTTGGTGTGTCTAAGCTTTCCATGGAGCCCAGGGAACTGCTTCGGTCCGTGGAGGAGTAAGGTCTGGACAGCTGACCCCACTGTAAGTCACTGCAAAGACAAGGAAGACAAAGAACATCAAATTAATTGTCGTTTAAATGCTTGAATATATTCTCGAACATCTGCAGACATCATGCAACCCTTTGCGTACACCTTCTGATGACGCAATTTAAGCCATTGGGAACACTTTGCGTAGTCAGAAAGTTAAATATCGCCTTGTGACGTCCCTTTGGTCTCTGGAAACTTCCAATTGGCACTTGTCATTGACTTTTGACATTTTATAGTGAAAAATCGGAACCATTCCTACAAGAAAAACTATTGAGAAACTACATAAAATAAGTCATCTTTTATTTTTCAAGTGACAAGTTTCGGTATCCCCCTCGAGACGTATAAAGTGTGTCGTTCTGGAACATAACTTTTGAACTGTACAGCTGGGGAATCTGTTTTCTATCAGTCGTGAGCTGAAGATCCACGGCAGCCCCATGTGTTTTCTAAGACCCTCAGAGGAAGCCTCTAAAGGCGGTGAGGGATTTCCTCCTCATCAATTCCAAATGCCTGAAGTCAAAATCTCAAAGCTATCCCCTTTGATTCCTCTCTTCCTCTTTTCATTATTTTCTTCTTCATGTGGATTCTTGCTGTCCCATCTCCTTAACATCAAATATGAATGCAATCCAAAATGACGTTTTTTTCCAACATACGTTTTCCAACATATGGCACCTGCTATCGTTTTTCAGATACGGAAAGAAATCCCCAAAAACCTTCAAACCTCAGGAAAAGCAAGGGAGGATATTTCTCCTCAACAACTGCTTAGTATGCAATCACAGTGATTGTTGTTCAAATAACCCTCTCCTCTGTACCCCTCTCATTCTCACCAGTGTTTCCCATACATTGATTTATTTGTGGCGGGCCACCACAAATAAATATCGTCCGCCACAAATGGATCTCATAAAAAATAAATAATAATGCTTTTTCTTTTCTTTTTAAATGTATTTTTTGGGTGGTCTAATGGATAGTGAGGTGGGCTGATGATCGGAAGGTTGCGAGTTAAAATCCCGCCTGGAAAACCACTACTAGTGTGCCCTTGAGTAAGGCACTAAGCCCTCAGTTAGTCCAGGAAGAATGTCCCTGTAGTTGGTCATTGTAAGTCGCTTTGAATAAGGCGTCTGCTAAAGGCCTAAATTGTAAATTATATTTTTGGGAGAATAAACCCCACAGATCCTCAACTCCGGTGTGTCTCACTCATTAACAATGCAACAAGAACGTTGCCGACAGTAGCCATGAACTCGCATGTATTTTCTTATTTGAGGGGGGTGGTGGATGCGTGGGCCACCCGAATAGTTTAAGGGGCCTTAGAAAAATTGAGCAGTAAAAAGAAAACAGAAAGGATGGTTTTCCCAACAATATCAACTTCTTAAGAAAACCACAAAAGACTAAATGAAAGGGAGTTATTTCCAGCGTAAGTAGAGCTAAGGGAATGGGAGTATGGATAGTAAATCCAGAAGGTAGGAGCACCAACTGGTTGAAATCCAATTCCCTTTGAGAATCCAACAAAAATGTCATTTTCGTTTTATTGTGGTATTTTTCCCTATAAAAAAAGAGCGAGTGGTAACTCTCCCTTTGTATTTCTTTGCTGTCTTATTCAAACAATAGGGAAAGTTGCCAAGGAGACAGAGGAGAGGTTGGAGAAGAAAGACATTTCTAAAAGGGCTTTGATGTGAAACGAGTAACCGGCAGAATATCCTTGGGCTGTTTCTGTGGTATTTATGGTTTACGATCCATTGAAAGATCTGAAAACTGATCTTAAAAAGTGTTTTACCACGAGGTAATCTTCTAAAAATATGAGTATGTGCTCAGATATTTTTTAGTGGTCTGCAGACTTGTGTAGGTAATTCGTCTTTTTATGCACTCATCATTTTTGTACTATGTAAATAAAATCTATGAAAGTGGTTTTGGATGCTTAAGCCCATTTATTACAAATATTGTTTTTATATTACATCAATTTTGCAAGGAATTCGTCGATGTTTTAGAAAAGAATTAGCTTTGTTTGGCAACCTTTTGCTCTTGAAACTTGTTTAATCCATCTCCATGAACCTCAAGTCTATTATTTCTGATAATGTTATTGTAAAGAGGATAGCAAAAGTCAAATTCTCCCCGCATAGCACTTGGTTTTGATAATCTGACAAGTCTGTTAGGCATATTCAATGCACAGCAAGTGATTCAGAAAGTTTCAAGAACTGCTTTAAATGGAAAACAATGGCTGCCTTGAAAGGTAAAACACAGCAGTTTCACGTTGATACTAGTGGGAAACGGTATCATTATCTGCATGAGAAAAAGTCTTTAAAGGAAGTGAGCAATGAATGAAAAAGGATGGGGTGTTGTATAGATTTGACCTGGGTGACAGAGAGAGGAACAGAGGAAATGAGACGGGAGTTGGACAGGAAATGACAGTCACTCCCGCCCAATCAAACATCAAATGTGGAACATGTGAGTGTGAGGGCTGACACAGATAATGCACAAACCCAACTACTGTACACGATGGGGCATGTGTGTTCAGAAAACCCAGCTCAATAGCTCAAAATATAAGCAGTTTAGCTCAGAAACTGGTGTATTTCTTCCTCAAACACTTGCATATTTCGTTTAAGTACTTCCATAAAAACAGCCTGTACAAAATGTCCCTCTGCTTCACACAGTTTATTGAATGTCTTCCTCTCTTTGTCCACATGTTCTGGGAGTCACATGCCATTGTCCAGAGTTATGCCGGGAGCTGCCTCCTCGTCAGATGCTTCTGTGTATGTGTAAGACAAACTGTGGGAATAAAAGACCCACACACACACACAAACACACAAACATACACTGCTATCTAATCCTCATGGGACCATTAAATCTAATCGGGGTGCATTATATCACTGATTCCTATCAAAATGAATACAAGGCGCTGACGTCATGCACCGTGAAGCTGACTAACAAAGATTATTTTTATTGTGAGTCAATATACAGACTGCGGTAACTTCCTCTTTCCTTTAAAGGGTTACACGTCAGCTTTGTGAGATCATGCTGCAATACAAAGATGACTGAATGGACGATTCAGCCTATTGTCCTAATGGTTACGCAATTATATAAAAATATCCATGTCATATCAAGGTGTGTAACCAACTTAAAAATTGATTAATCACTCCAGTCTTTTATTGGACTTCAGGCTTTTAAGATGTGATTATTTAAGACATTTTAAGACGTCAATTCATCATCCTTACATGGGACTAAAAAGCCTACACAACGACCATCACACGGTCAAAAAAAATCATATTCGAAGATGAAATAAGACCATTTGATTTAACCTCGTCAAATAAAGGGAACGTCAAAACCAACGTCACCCACCAGAGACAGACGGACAAAGAACAGATCTGATTGGTTATCACTTCGGAATGTTTAAATAGAAGCCAAAAATAGACCAATGGGCTTCCTGCGTGGGCAGAAGTGTTGAATTTAAACCCGGTGAGGTCACCTGCTTCCTGGTTACCAAAACCCCCCCGCCAGTGACTTTCAGCCGACGACCGATGGAGTCATCCGCTGACTGTGTTTGACACACAGAATGACTCACTGTGTGCTTAAATCTGCACATCAGGCAAGTTTGGATTGTTTCTATGTATATACTTTTACTTGCTGTTGTACAACTTTTTATGCAGTTACTACTATTTCTTATTTGTATTTATTTATTGTTAGTTTTTGTACATTCGTACTCTCTAACTTCTAATCTTAAAGGTAGGGCAGGTAAGAATGGAGAAACCAGCTCAAGTGCGCTAGAATTTGAAAGTACGCAACCGGAAAAAATCTGCCCCTTCCTTCAGACTTCCTCACAGAGCCCCTCCTCCAACACACACGAACACGCACATGACCAATGAGGGCACGAGGTAAGTTTGTGCCCAGATGGAAGGCTGACAGGCAGGTAGGCCATCCAGTTACTTTAGCCGGCTCAGATGATTGGTCGTGCTTTTTACAGCGCCACGGCTTCCACAGATGACATTTTTTAATTCATTGCTATCGGGATGTTAAGAGCATTCCAAAGTGTTTCTGAAGTGAATTACCTACCCCACCTTTAATTAAAATATTTGTATTCTACTTTTTTATTTATCTTTAATATTTTTCATTCTAAAATGGAGCAACGAAATCCAATTTCCCTAGAAAAATAAAAATTTGAATAAAGATTCTGACTTTCTAATTTACAATACATGAGAGTAACACCTACGTCACTTCCGGGCAAAAAGTAAGGCTCCGCCCACTTTTGGGGGGAACAAAGCTGTCATTTGAACGGCGCTAAATATAAATTCTGAAGTTTTTGCCAATCCGATCAGAAATGTAAGAAAACCGTGGATTTTTGGATCTTCAAAGAGCCCGATTACCACGGCCAGACAGGCAAACAATTACATTTAATCGATGGAAATCGACAATCGGGCTCGCTGCTACTACTTATAATATATGTTATCTCTTATTTTAAATTGAACTACTTAATGTTGAATGAAATGTAAATCACGTTTTTCAAAGACTGTGACCTAAAACCAAAGATTAAGAGCTTCAAATATAAACATTTTGATTTATTCATTTGAAGACAATATCACTTTCTGATTAAAATAGTCTGTCTTATTTCACTCTAATTGAGTTTAAAGTAATTATTCACAACATGATGTAACCCTTCATCACATTAAGCCTTGATCAACAAACGATTTTGTATTTTATTTTATATGTTGCATCGTTGGAGGAGCTCAGGTCAGAAGAATTTCATTGCCATTTCTACACCGTAGCTTTGTGCACAATAAAACCTTTGAAACTTTGAATTTGAATTGACTGCTCACCTGTTGTCGGTGGAGTGCCAGGGTAGTGTGAAGGGGCCGGGGTGGAGCTGCATGGCAGACAGAGGGGGAGGAGGGGGGAGAGGAGGGGAGTCTGTGGGGGGAAGGCAGGGTGGAGGAGGAGGTGATGGAGGAGGAGGAGGGGGAGGGAGGGGTAACTCCGAAAGCTTCGTCAGGTGCCAGGAAGGCGGCCGGATAACGGGAACGCTGCGCCTAAAGGGTGAAGAGGAGAGGGAGAAAATCAGGTGAGGAACGATGGGGACGACAAACCATTGTTACGTACAAGAAGTCTTCTTTATCTCTCGTCATTTCATTTAGCCAAAATAAGTGAGGTTTATTCAGTAGTGGTGAAAAGAGGTTGAACGAGAGGAAGTTACAGAATGGAAAAAGTGCCCGTTAAGCATCAATAATGACACAAAAATGGTCACAAATGTTAGCAACGTTTTGAATTTATTAGGTGAACTTAGCTTAAACTAATACAGCAGCCCTGCAATAACTCCTGCCTTCATGAGGTTTATTACTGTATATTTAAGAGATGAAATAACTCCATTTTATAGTCATTTTGGAAGCTGTAAATTATTACTGATAGGTGTTTGTTTTTGTTACCCTCATTGCTATAAATGTGCTAGACAGTATATTAGAGACACACACATGACTTCTGGAGGTTTGTGGGAGTTTCTTGCTTATGGGCTTCGGACAACATTTAGAGATGATTTGTTGCATTTTTTGAATTTACGACCAGACATTTGGTTTGGAGGTCATTATAACCGTCATTGGAGATGAACAGTCTGCTGGCACTGATAACTATTGTGGACTAACTAACATTAACATAAGTAACCTTTAGATTTGAACCAAGCATACATAAGCTGCTGTGTTGTTTAACTGCTTATATATATATATATATAAAAATGTCCAATACATAAATGGAGGTTGTCATCTTTTTCCCATGACACCCACTCTTATTTCCTTTTAATACACTACGCCACTTTTTCCATTCTGCAACTTCCTCTTGTCCAACCACTACTGAATAATCATACATTTCTTTGGGTTAAATGCAATGACTTATCCAGGAAAGAAGGCTAAGAAGACATCCTTATTTGCAACCACAGTAGAGCGACACAGCAGGGGTTTTGCTGCCAACCCAAATCCTGTGGAAACAGCGTCTTCAACATTTGTTAGGACTTCTGTTGGGGTGCCATTAAAAACTCATCCAACATGTACAGTAACTTCTCCAGTTTGATCTGAAAGCCAGACATTCCTGCGTATCCCATGATATTCATTAATTCCCTTTACACACACTTCCGGTACCAGATGAGAGCCAGATTCAACTCAACCCCCTGCAAAGCCCTGCGAGCTTTAAACAAAGATAGTCAGGTAGAAATGTGCCTTCTTCTGTGTCTGAATGATCCATTATGCGTTTCAGATTATTACCAGTTGGGAAAACTGCTGCTGGAGGGAATTAGCTAAATGACAGCAGTTGACTTGACATCACTCAAAGTTGACGTTCACTGACTTGACACTTGACTTGAATAAGCAGTTGAGATTTACTGAAACTCAAACTTGATTTAGTCTTGTGTTGACTGACTTAAAACCTAAAACGGCTCGTAATTTACTTGAACTTGTCTTGACATACTTGCGTCTTGACTTGGACATAAGTTCATATTTGACAACATTTGAACTTGACTCTGACTTGTCTTGTTTATCTGAGATTTGACAATGATTCAGTCTTGTCTTAATTGATTTGACACACAACTAAGGTCAAACCAGGCTTAGAATTTCCTCAATTTACGTAGGACTCTTTCTTGATTCCAATCTACTTTACACTAAACACGTTTTGAACTTGAAATGTACTTGTTTCGGTTGATTTGACACTTGACTAGTCTCAAAACATGACTAGAAAGGGACACTCTTGAGTAAACTTGTAGACTTTAAACTTGACAAGACACATTCTGCACTTCTGTATCTGGTAGGTGAAGTTTTACTCAAAGGTTTCCAAAGCCTTTGTCATGGCTCCATAAAGACTGCGGCTCTTACGTAGGACTCTTAAGGCCCTGACAAACCAAACTGACACCAAAGAACACTTCCCGACGCCGACTGGTGTGTCGCCTCACGTCTCCTGTGTCTTGGCCAAAAAGTCGCACTGGAACACACCGCAAAGACTTCAGGCGACGGCCAAGTAGCACGTACGAACTGCGCATGCGTGAGTGGCAATAACTCTCCTTACCAGCAGGCGGCGGTAGTGTGTATTCTTAATTAAAAAGAGGCAACCGGAAGACAGACTGCGTGATATATACAAACAACAAATAGTGTGCGTTCCATTTTCACTCTCGTCCATCGCAGACTGTTTCACATAACGACCTATAACCGAAAACATGTTTAGTGCGGTACTGGAAAAGGAAAAAGAATAGCCGTCTGAGTGTACCTTCTTCACTTCCGCTTCACTTCTCATGCACTGATTCGCTAAGCTGAACAGCCAATCAGAGTGATTTCTTTTGCCGACAGCCTCCCGATTCAACACATCTATCGACAGCCGAAATACTTGATATTGATTTGTATCAATCTACGTGAAATTTAACACGTTTTGAACTTGAAATGGACTTGTTTTGTTTGATTTGACATTTGAATAGTCTCCAAACATGACTAGAAAGGGACACTCTTGAGTACATTGTAGACTTTAAACTTCACAAGACATATTCTTGACCGGGACCTGTTTCATTTGACTTTGGACTAGACTTGGATTTGTCCGATTTGACTTCAGACTTCAATTGAACGAGTCTGGATTGACTTGAGTTTTGACAAGACTTGAACCTAGATTGTAACTGTTTGGATTAACTTGACAGGGACTTGGTTCTGTTGACTTGGACTTGAAAACAGCTCTGAGCCTAAATCTACATGGGTACAACAACAGAGATGAATAAAGAGATGTGTTCCCACCGACAGTCCTCGAAAAGAGTCTTTGGTTAAGATTCTCAAACTAAAAGTACATTGTAAGAAAAAACAATAATATCGGGCTATTCTGGGTATTTCTGAGAAACATTTGGAGGTGCAATTTTAGGAGAGGAATGCGGATCCTGGCACCGCGAGGGAAAGGAAAAAGGACCATTTGTTTATGATAAAGCAGGAGCTCGGGAACCATTTCCAAAATAAACACTCTAGTTTCCTGGTCCTTGCTCTTTAAGAGGGATTTCAATCTGAGCCCAATGATTGTTCGACAATGTCCTTAAATGATTCCCAGAGAAAGTTTATGTTGAGCATGTGTGTGTGTGTGTGTGTGTGTGTGTGTGTGTGTGTGTGTATGTGTGTGTTTATGACTGTATGTGTGTGTGCGGTAATATGTGTGGGAACTGTCCAAACTCCACGAGACAAAATACCATTATCGAATCCAACCACCTCCTCCTTTCTTGAAGTTTAGCTTTCAGAGATTGATGGGCCGGGACAATCAAAACAAACTATGGGACGCCAGAGAGAGATGGAGAATGTATGATAACGACAACAAAAATGCTGACAAATGTGCAACTTAAGAACATAGACCAGCTACTGTAAGGGTCTGTAGCCTTGCAGGGGAGAGGGGGGAACGTTCTTCCAAAACCACAAAACCAATCGCTGTTTTTCCACAGCAGTGCCTGAGGGGGGTCGGCCATCATGTAACCCCGGAGATTTGGGGATTTACAGTTAGAGGAACTGCATCTTCTATATGGAAACAAAGCTGTGTTGTTGAAAATCAGATATATCAACGCTGTGTAGAGGTTTTATTTAATAACCTTTGCAATAAGAAAGGACATGTATTGATCTCATTGAGAATGATTTGCAGATCAAAAGATATTAATGTTCTTAAAACCTATTGTTTCAACGCTTCAATGTGTAAAAACTGTATTTAGAAACATGGAGTATTTGAAATACTGTAGCAACAAAGATCAAATGTGTCTAACTATAAAAAATACAGTTGAATGAAATGGTGTTTCTTCAGAAATGTAAAAACAGACAACGTTTGAGACAAATTCAGAGCTTCAGCGTCATTTGTGGAGAATCATTTTGTGAATAATAAGTAGTTTGGTCTATATCATTGTCACAATAAATGAAAAATTCTCATCAGAAGTTCAGTGCCATTAAATGCAGACAAGCATCCACCATGAAAAGGTTGCACTTGAGTATCTGGTAGGTGTACTTATGTTGAAGACTTAAGTCAAACATTTACTGCTAAAAAGTCTTTCTTGATAGGTAGAGTGTAAAGCCTTTGTGATGGCTCCATAAAGTCTGTGGCTCTTTTCTTTATTGGACACAGGAAACATCCCAAAGAACTGCTGTCCCTTTGAGGAACCAAGGCCATTATCAAAGTTGTTAATACAATAATCCACAGAAATCCCCTCCTTTCCTGTTTCTGACACTGTAACCCAGTGGGCTACCTGTCTCAGCGAGGGCCGAATAGAGAGGCGAAGTCCCGCCCATCTACTTCCGACCCATGGAAAAATCGTGTATTGAAGTCAATGGCGAGAGAAAACGTATCTTTCGATCCCGTTTGAATTGTGCCACGAATCACACATATGATGTTTGTCAATCTTAAAAAATAATTTCCATGTCAAAAAAGTCACAGTTTGTCGTAAAACTGTTGAAATATAAGACTATGAAAAATACGCAACTAGAAAGACTACAAATCCCAGAATCCCGGTCCCACATGCTGGCTCTTAGGAACCGACTAACTCCCCTTGTGTGTATGCACAGCTCTCAACGTGCCCAGACTTGGAGTGATTTTCACCTCGTTTAATAATTTTCACCTCATTCTGAAAGAAAGAAGTGAAATGTGCCAACGTGACGGCCGTCTTGGTGTATGGTGCGAGACGGGAGATGTAGTTCATTAGAGTGTTTCACACAAACAAAGTGTTACTTCACAGTTTTACGACACATTTTTATTTTTTTGACTTGCAAAATTATCTTTTAAATTGACAAACATCATATGTGTAATTCGTGGCACAATTCAAACGGGATCGAAAGATTACATTACATTACATTGCATTTAGCTGACGCTTTTGTCCAAAGTACATACGACCAGGAAGACACAGCCCAGAAGAAAACAGAATCATATAAGTACATCAGGTATCATAGAGCCAAACATTTCAAGTGCTACTCAGCTGGCTATAGATAAGCCAGTCCTATATTAGTATATAAGTGCTTTGTTAGTAATCTTTCTCTCGCCATTGACTTCAATACATAATTTTTCCCGAAATAAGATCCCATGGAGCTCGGCCGGAAAGGGAGGGACTTTGCCTCTCTATAGGAAACACATGAATTTATACAATTTTTCAAATGACAGAAAGGGAGAGACAGCCTGTCCTTGACGTAGAAAAACCCTAACCCTAACCCTAACCACAAACCAGGAAATCCAATTAGGTTTAAAGACATGGGAAGAGTGTATTAATACATATATTCTCAGGGTTTTTCGTCGCAAAAAAGACTGTAATGGTGTTTGAAACAGGAGAAACAGAAGAGGCAAACAACGGACACAAATGACAAGAAAGAAAGCAGTCAAAGGCTGCGAAATTATGTATTCTCCGTGTTGCAGCTCTGAATGAGCCTCTATGAAAGGATCTGCTGGAATGTCCCACGTAATGGTCAGAAACTGCAACAGCTGACTGATACCGTAAAGGTCAACACGCATAACACACACACACACACACACACACACACACACACACACACACACACACAGTCTCAATACAGCACAGAACGAATGGCAGACAGGCAGCCAGACAAATAGATTTGAACTCAGTCACACAGATAAGGACGGAAAACAGTTGCAAAAACATGACTTCCAGGGCAGAGGAAAGACTCGGGAACAATGCGGGGATTATTCAAAGTGTGTAAGTAAGATGAGGAAGAGTTTGTGTTTGATTTGTGAAAGGCAGCATGTGAACAACAAACCCTAACGGAGAACATGGTGAACTGTGCACCAAAAGACAAAGATTATATCAATACTAACTTGATGTGGAGCTTCAGCAAAAACCTACCTGACTTTGTATGTGCTGTCAAACTGATACCAGCATCACTGATAACCCTAACCCTTAAAGAGGTGATCGTCTGCATGACAACACGCTAATACAGTGACACGGACTGATCTCAAATCCTTAGTTTTCAGAGAATAAATAACTTCTTCTTGCTTTTTAAGTCTGCTCAGGTGAGAGAATCAGGTGGTGAACGACTCTGAACAAGGCAGGGATTATTCAAAGTGTGGAAGAGTTTGATTTGTGAAAGGCAGCATGTGCACGACAAACCCTACTGGAGAAGATAGAAGCATGACGAACTCCTAGGATGCACACTTCTGATACAAGATAATAAAGTTACACTCCTTTGAAAAGAGATTATATCAATGATGTGAAGCTTCAGCAAAGACTTACCTGACTTCGTATGTGCTGTCAAACTGATCCAAGTTCACGTCCTAGCATCACTGATACCCCGAGGTGATCGTCGGCATAAAAACACGCCAACACAATAACACGGACTAATCTAAATCCTTCGTTTGTTCTGAGAGTAAATCGCTTCTTCTTAGTCTGCTGAGGTGAGAGGAATCAGGTGGACATCTGAGAGTCTGTATAAAGTGTCCGGGAGCTGATGTCCATCTGAAGAAGTGAAGCTGATAACAACTTCTGACCAAGCAACGATGCTCACATCCCCTCTCCCTCCTCTTCCTCTCTTCCTCCTCCCTCGATCCTCTCGCTGGAAGACAAAACATGGCTATTGCTCGATCCTGCACTCTCCATATTTTTTTTCTCTCTCTCTCTCTCTCTCTGCCTCTCTCGCCCCCTCTCAGGCAGGATGTGTGATTCAGTGGGAGAGGAAGTATTGTGCAGGGCAGATAAAGTGGTGCACGGCTGCTAAAATAATACCCAGAGTTCCACACTGTTATTGTTTGACGGGAGGGAAAAATGCAGAGGTACTTCCTCCTACTGTGTGTGTGTGTGTGTGTGTGTGTGTGTGTGTGTGTGTGTGTGTGTGTGTGTGTGTGTGTGTGTGTGTGTGTGTGTGTGTGTGTGTGTGTGTGTGTGTGTGTGTGTGTGTGTGTGTGTGTGTGTGTGTGTGTTTGCAGAGCATGAAAAAGAGATCGAAGGAGCAAAGAAAGCAGAGACTGTTTTTGGACAGACAAGGGGGCTTTTTTTTCACGATGGCCGAGACATGAGAGAAACACAGTGTGGTGAAAGAAGGGGAATGTCGGAGATGAGGGGGGGGGTCTAAAGTCTGAGGAATGATTTTAGACATAAAGCAATAACTGGAGGTGATGGATGAACAGGAGAGGGCACTTTTATTACTCTCCTTATCGCTGGGATGTATTTATTTAGGCGTGTTACAGGAATGTTATTAAAGGAATTATAGCATTGACTATTACAACTGCTGATAAGGACCATTGTTTTCTGTGTAATGAGAACTTATCGTGGGAATTAAATACGACACAAGTACCGCAACCTTTTGTATAATTAGACATTTTACAACTTTCCGGATTTGTCCTGTCAGCTTAAAAGAAAAATAATAATAAAATCATATTAATTTCACCCAAATGTCACAAATTTGAACGCAGCTTTGAAGAAAATGTATTTAAAAAAACCCACCGTGCTTTATTCTTGTGCGTCTTAAAAACTAGCCAAAACAAGAAATAACAACAATGGGTTATAACTCTTATTTTTTCATTTAATCATTTCTTCCATAACATGTGAAAAAGGTGAACAAATCTAAATTATGTAACACTGAGAAAAGCAGCAAATCGTCTCAGTTTCTTTTTGCCGGACACACGACTGAAACTGTAAACAACTGTCAACTGATTCATTGTTTACTTAATTAATAACTTCAACAACTGACTGTATTATATAACTTGGGTGAAAGTACCCGTTCTTACCAAATATACATGTACCTTGTAATCCTGCCACATGCATACACAAACTACCACTTAAAGCCTAATAATAAAAACACTTACTTAAGTACTTCTTTAGCTGCAGTGATGGAGATTGAACTGTAGCTGCTTCACGTTAAATTAAACCTTTTCACTATCTTTGGCTAAAACATGAATGGTAAACATACATTTACGCAGCTCAGCATTCAGTGTTGGAGTATGACCATAGGCGGCGCGTGAGGCTCAGGTTTGGGAAGGCTAAATAACTTCTTTTACCTGACGCTGCCTCCGGCGTCTATAGAAAAGAGATCAACTCAGTGTGCGGAGTTGATCTCTCAAGTCATATTACAGGATAAAGGAAATACAGTTTAAACTGCCGTATGCAGAGAAGACGCCGACGTGTCGCACTTATCATTCATATTACATCATCAATCTGATCATCGATCATATAATATCATAATATATCATATATTTCCTTATCTGACTCAGCTTCTCCAGCCGTGCAACACTCACAGTGTCACATACTGTATGCAGAAGTATTATTTTAAGCAACACATTGTTGACGAAACACTCGAGTCAAATGTAATTAAAGTCAGATCCACTCGTGTCTTAGATGGGGCAGTGATATCATAAAACTATACGCTTTCAAACACTCGGTAGGGCTAGTTATTTTTTAACCAGTTGTTCTGTATTCACCTTGCAGGTGCAACTATGTGGTTTGTATCCTGGATTATATCTTTAAGTCATTGATGTTTAAAGTTCATATTTGTCTAATATTAGTTTACTTTTCATTAATGAAGTATGACGCTGCGCTGTCAGTACACTTGTCACTGTTTGTGATTGGTCAAATGTTGCTAACCCCGCCCCTTTCACGTGAACGCGCTCTCAGCTGGAGAGAGAAACCCTGGCTTGATTTACCGAGTTGATAACCAGCGTCGTATGACCGCTTAGCGAGATCTCGTTTGTTAGGGTTAAGATAACTCAAACATATCCAGGGTCTGTTGAACTGGCTTCGTAGTGCAGGGCACAGGTGGCTAGCAGCGCTAATGTCAAAGACACAGACATCATACATTATACATTATATTTTACCAGGATGCAGTGACACAAATATTTGGGAAGGCTTAGCCTACAGCACCCGCCACCCCTGAGTATGACCACCTCATTGATGAAGTGTTGATGATCTACAGCTGACATAGTGTCCATGTGAGTCTTTATCCTCTCCTGACCAGACTTGAACCTCTCAGAGCAAACATGGGGAGGTGTGAGCGTCCCACATTAACTCTGTTGAAGTTTAACCAACCTCACGACAGCACACACTTAATAACCCGAGACCCTCAGCGGGCTTCAAAGGATTTCCTGGATACTTGTATCTCCTGCAGACTCCACCGAGATCTGTGTGTGTGTGAGAATGTGTGTGAGAGAGTTATATACATGCATGTGAGCAAATTCCGTACATTCCCTGTGTTTCCTTCAGAAGGGTGAAGGGTTAACTATGCTAGAAAGCCTAGACAACCTCACCCCCCTCCCCTGTCCCTTTGTCTGCAATCAGCCCCTATTTGTTTGCTTTATATGTGTGTGTGTGTGTGTGTGTGTGTGTGTGTGTGTGTGTGTGTGTGTGTGTGTGTGTGTGTGTGTGTAATGTGATCCCAGTTTGTTTGCCTACCTTATAGACCTTCATCACCCTTGATTGTGGATTTTTGCATGACCCACACACACTTGTAGACATGCCTTTGTGCATACACACGCCCCCATAGACTCACACACACACACACACACACACACACACACACACACACACACACACACACACACACACAGTTTTTGACATACCAGGTAATCAGTACAGTGAGACTAGGCTCATACCAGTGGTCGATGGCAGGAAGGGTGAAGTCCACTTTAGCATCTGCAGCACAATGCGCTGTTTGTTACTGCTGTGTGTGTGTGTGTGTGTGTGTGTGTGTGTGTGTGTGTGTGTGTGTGTGTGTGTGTGTGTGTGTGTGTGTGTGTGTGTGTGTGTGTGTGTGTGTGTGTGTGTGTGAGATAATGTCCCACCAGTCGAGTTAAGTGGAAGAGACAGTATGAATATATTTCTTCATGAACTGATTACTGGCGTTTTATAAGGAATGTTTTGACGGTAAATTGTACGATAAAAGTGCTTGATAGAAGTCATTTCAAGTGTTAAACACGGCAGGAAGTCAGTGTCAGCTGATGTGTCGGTTAAAACACCAACGTGAGGCGTATTTAAAATAAATGGATTAAGCTGTGACGAGTTCCTCTGCATCACCTACTGACCGCATGTCTCGTTGTGTTTATCTCGCAGTCGTGAAGTAACAACTAATGAATGCTTCCTGTTTCAATAAAGACGTTCTGCTTTGGTTCAGCAGACCTCTCCGGATAGTAATGATATGTTTGAGTGAATGATTTAACGAATGATTTGGTCTTTGCTCAGCGTAGATCTTTGTGGTAAAAACACTTTTGTTACGGTTACCTCACTTGCGGTAAACAAGGTCAAAGTTGAAATCATTTGAACAGAAAAGTCAGTGTAGAGCCGTTGTACAGATATCATGTGAACATAGCTTTAGTCCATCTTCTTCTGGCTCCACCGATATGCTCGTTAAATCGTAATCTCATTTTGAATTTGACAAAAAACGATTCTCTCGTGATTTATAAACCGCCACTCGGCCCAAATCCAATTTATTTGACTTCATTACGTCTCTTTGGTGACGTGTGAGGAGAATTGAAAACGGTCTACGGGCGATTTCTAGACTAAATAATCAATAACGAGTGAGATCACAGGGTTCAATGGAATATCCTCTCCTAATGTTCCTCTTCCATAACACAGAACCATCTTTTTAACATGTGTGTGTGTCCAAGTTGGCCTCCAGGAATTTAGGTTTGACTGAGACGTGTGTGTGTGTGTGTGTGTGTGTGTGTGTGTGTGTGTGTGTGTGTGTGTGTGTGTGTGTGTGTGTGTAGTCCAGTGTCATGTATCACGGAGACGCAGTTTAATGAGCCAGTTAATAAAATCCAGGCCAGAGGAGACAGATAAACTGTAGCAGACCACACGCAGAGAGGACAGAAAAGCTGGCACACACACACACACACACACACACACACACACACACACACACACACACACACACACACACACACACACACACACACACACACACACACACACACACACACACACACACACCACACACACACCACACACACACACACACACACACACACACACACACACACACACACACACACATTACTGATTAATTTCTGGTCTAAGAAGGTCAGAAATGAACAGATAATGACCGACAGAAGTCCCACAGCCAAGGCACTTCTAGATTGAACATGTTGTTATGGTTCACGTTGACGAAAGACAAAGAAAAGATGGACATTTTTCTCAGAGGTTTTTCTTTTAAACCACTATTTCTGCTCATCCTGCTAAAACACACACATTTTCGTTTTGCGTCACAACCGAAATCATCGTCAGTCACATGACCCTAATCAAACCCAGAATGCTTTATATATAATAATATCTAAAAATATGTGTGTGTGTGTGTGTGTGTGTGTGTGTGTGTGTGGGTGTGTATATGTGTGGCCTAGCATTACTATACTTGTGGGGACCTAAATCTGTTTACACAGTCACGTGTGGGGACTGGCCTCCTTTATGGGGACAAAATGGGGGGAATCATTAATTTTAGGGTGAAGACTTGGTTAGGGTAAGGTTAAGGGTTAGGGTTAGGCATGTGTTGGTTATGGTTAAGGTTAGGATAAGTCTCCAGGAAATGCATGTAAGTCAATGTAATGTCCCCTGAATACATGGTGTGTGTGTGTGTGTGTGTGTGTGTGTGTGTGTGTGTGTGTGTGTGTGTGTGTGTGTGTGTGTGTGTGTGTGTGTGTGTGTGTGTGTGTGTGTGTGTGTGTGTGTGTGTGTGTGTGTGTGTGTGTGTGTGTGTGTGTGTGTGTGTGTGTGTGTGAGGAAGAGGTATTGAGGAATGCCAGCAATTTGTATTGTTCAGATCGGGAAGGAGTGATGGGGGGGGGGGGGGGTCATTGTGTTTCATGGTTCTTGGCACTGCAGACCTCAGTCTCCAGGGACCCTGTGGTACAAAAATTCAAACAACGGGATGTGTGTGTGTGTGTGTGTGTATTTTGCCAATCAATCTGTCTGCGGTTAGGATCCCAAACAATCATGAATGTGTGTGTGTTTTGTCTGAAACAAGTAAGACAAACAAAACTCGGCGTGTTCACAGAGGATGAACTCGTCCAGGAAAAAGATGAAAACAAATGTTTCAAATGAACAAGAATAAACAAACTGTGAAATGGAGCAGCGACAGTGAAACAGAGAGAGAGGAGAGTCAGAGAATATATCAGAATAAATAACATACAGCTTAGTTTGGGCTGCATATTCAAACGAGACAAACACCCAGACATGATGGGAACAGATCTTGTTTATGTTTGAATGGATGTTGCAGCGATTTTCACGTTTTAGAGAATTGCATTACTTTTTTGGACGAAAGCTTTTCTCGGAGTGTTCGGGAAATAATTGTCCTCGACTCCTACATATGACGTGCATGACGTCTGCTCACTCCTTTAAGGAGATAGGCTGCTTCAGCCATGATGTTGTTGTTCCCATTCTATGACCGGGCAACCCTAGGTCACAGATGGTTTATTGTTGTGGGTACACTGGGACACTTCCTTCTCTGTGTTTGTGGACTCCAAGGTGTGAAATCTTTGAGGCCATAAGTGTCAGACGCAAGTAACTCAGTGTTCCCAACTGTTTAGGCTATCTTCTCAAACATGTAGATTACTCTGTGAAACCAGTTAAATGGGCTGACGAGAGAGAGGCGCTCCAGATTTGACGTGGCAACTCTCCCGTGAAGTCAGAACCTCTGGCTCTTGGACTTGTGATGTGAATTCTCCGGCCGAAGCTCCTAATAAACCATCAGTGTTTGACATCAAAGCTCCTGCTCTTCCCGTGTCTCTGTCCTGAGTCGGTGACTGCATTGCTACACAGAAGTTTCCTCTACACTAAGGATGCTCCGATCGATCGGCCGATACTCACTCTCTACCGATCGATCGGTGCTCTCTAAAAATGCCGATCGTGAGAGCCGATCACATGATGTAAAATACATGACACTTTTCTCTGTGTGCGGCAAAACAAGCTCACCAACATGGCTTCACCGGTCTGGCAGTATTTGAAGGTGTCCGAAAAAGACAGTAAAATAGCGGAATGCAACGTGTGTGAAGCAGAACTCCTGCAGCTGCGCCAGCCACACACACTAAGAGCTAACACACTTAGCTATTTGATCTACCTCTGGAACAACCTAAAATAGTATTCTTCACTGTCGGGTCACTCAGTACTGGATCAGTGAGCTGCATGAGATACTGACAGGCTGTCAGGAGAGAGAGAGGGGGGGAGAGAGCGCTTCCGCTCATTTCTCCCGTGGTATTATCCAAAGTGAATGTAAACTTGAATAATGTACTTCATTTGAATGTAATAATTAAGTTGATTGTGGAAGCGCTAGTGAATGAGCCCCATTAACTGAGTGGTAAACATCACTTTATATGCAAGTTCCCCTTAGGCCCCGCCCCTGGATCGATCGATATTTTGGGGCCGACACTGATTCTGGCGATCGGAGCATCCCTACTTTTCTCATTTGCAGCACATTTTGGATTTGAATGTGAAATCAAAGTATCTTATAGTTAAAACGTACAATATTTCCCAATGTCACACGTCTGTACTTGTAATAAAAGTACATGAAATGGGAGTACTCAACTAAATTGCTTTGTACTTAAGTATTTACAATAGGAATGTACTTACTTTAAAAGCAAGCAGTCTTACAATAACTGTGCCGGAAAGAATTACATTCTAAAACAGGGAAATAAGGACTTACATTTTTTTTAGATTGAACCAAAAGATAAGTACTAATCTGCCCAGAATTTGGTGCCAGCTTTGTGTTAAGGACACCTATTGGTCCGAACCAAGAAAGCATGGAGATGATTTTGTGATAAACAACTTAAACGAGTCACTGCGTATCTAACAGGACATTTTATTCCACGAATGTATCAACTATTTTCGTCTCAATGTCACAATAAATAAACGATAGATCAACAAGCAGTTAGTGTTATTGTTTCCTGCAGTAAGCGCTGTTTGGGTAACCCGTCACAACATGTCTCTAAATCCTTTCTATCTCACTTTCCCTGTTTAGTAAATGTTTAGTCAGTGAGCAGCGGAGATATAAGAGTGAGCTCAGATGACAGTGCTGAGTCATAAAGCCCCTCTCATTATCCTTATGTTCACCGTGCCACGTAAATCTCTGCTGTAATCAAACTCTTGTTTTGATCTGCTTCTGAATCTGAGAGAAAGTCCAAAGTGGGATTGCTACCATTTGTAGAAAGTGACTTAAAACGATTGATATCATAAAAAAAGCTGCACTAAAGGAAGTGGTTGACAAACAAGGATCTTCCTCACTATCTGCATACATTTAGAGGCTGAAGTTAGGCTGACTGATTTAAGTGGACTAGTGCGTTGGTGTTGGGATCAGGGGGTCACAGGTTCAAACCCCACTGCAGTCAGCATGTCGTTGTGTCCCTGAGACACTTCACCCCAAATTGCTCCTGTGGGGATTTTCCACAGTGTTGAGTATGGAAGTCGCTTTGAAGAAAAGCGTCTAACAAGTCATTTTGAGTGATTTCCTTAATACCGCACATTGCCTTTCTCCTTGAAGCATCTTAAACAGAAGGAGACATAAGACTGGCACAACTAGACAAAGAAAAATACACATTCTATCATAAATTATATTAGTGATCGTGACAGATTGACCACCATTTTAGCCCTTTCCCAATGCTGTCTTGTGTCTAAATCCTTTCTCATGAAAACATTGTGGAGGTTTTGTGACCTTGATATATTGGTGTTAGGTTTAATAAATGTACTAAACAAGATTATCTGAGTTAGGTGCAGACTTTTGCTCCTTTATGCTAGTATTTAAACTCAAGTCTAATAAGACGAAATCACAAATCTGAAGAAAGATGTTCCATCAGCGCTTAAAGGAACGGTTTTAATGTTAGATAAGGGAAATAATACAACTCTCGTGTCTGGATAGTTAACATGAAGCTGGAGCAAGCAGCCAGTTAGCTTAGCTTAGCATAAAGACAGGAAACAGAGGGGAAAACTAGCCTGGTTTTGTCCTAAGGAAAATAAAATCAATCAACGAGCGACTCTAAAGCTCGCTGATTAACACGACTTATCTTGTTTGTTAGAACTATAATGCACACCTGCATGCAAAGAGCTATTTCCTGTTCCATTAGTGGCTGTAAAAAAACTGAAAGCTGCGTCTTTTCACACAAATTAAGCCCAAGCTGGACAGGAAGTACAGCGAGGGGAAACAGGAAATGATGCTAAAGCTGCGGAATGTCCTCCTGCCTCTTCCCTGGCTGCCCACTGAGAGAGAGAGACACACACACACACACACACCACA
>CADEHL010001300.1:335000-345355 GCA_902827135.1 Harpagifer antarcticus | reverse complement strand
GGACACATGTGATGTAGAAGAGACATGAAGAAGAGGGGCACATGTTGATGTAGAAGAGACATGAAGAAGAGGGGACACATGTTGATGTAGAAGAGACATGAAGAAGAGGGGACACATGTTGATGTAGAAGAGACATGAAGAAGAGGGGACACATGTTGATGTAGAAGAGACATGAAGAGAGGGGACACATGTTGATGTAGAAGAGACATGAAGAAGAGGGGACACATGTTGATGTAGAAGAGACATGGAGGAGAGGGGACACATGTTGAGTGGAGAGAGATGAAGAAGAGGGGAAGAGGGGACACATGTTGATGTAGAAGAGACATGAAGAAGAGGGGGACACATGTTGATGTAGAAGAGACATGAAGAAGAGGGGACACATGTTGATGTAGAAGAGACATGAAGAAGAGGGGACACATGTTGATGTAGAAGAGACATGAAGAAGAGGGGACACATGTTGATGTAGAAGAGACATGAAGAAGAGGGGACACATGTTGATGTAGAAGAGACATGAAGGAGAGGGGACACATGTTGATGTGGAAGAGACATGAAGAAGAGGGGACACATGTTGATGTAGAAGAGACATGAAGAAGAGGGGACACATGTTGATGTAGAAGAGACATGAAGAAGAGGGGACACATGTTGATGTAGAAGAGACATGAAGAAGAGGGACACATGTTGATGAGAAGAGACATGAAGAAGAGGGGACAATGTTGATGTAGAAGAGACATGAAGAAGAGGGGACGCATGTGTGATGTAGAAGAGACATGAAGGAGAGGGGACACATGTTGATGTAGAAGAGACATGAAGAAGAGGGGACACATGTTGATGTAGAAGAGACATGAAGGAGAGGGGACACATGTTGATGTGGAAGAGACGTGAAGAAGAGGGGACACATGTTGATGAAGAAGAGACATGAAGAAGAGGGGACACATGTTGATGTAGAAGAGACATGAAGAAGAGGGGACACATGTTGATGTAGAAGAGACATGAAGAAGAGGGGACACATGTTGATGTAGAAGAGACATGAAGAAGAGGGGACACATGTTGATGTAGAAGAGACAGGAAGAGGGGGACACATGTTGAAGTAGAAGAGACGTGAAGAAGAGGGGACACATGTTGATGTAGAAGAGACGTGAAGAAGAGGGGACACATGTTGATGTAGAAGAGACGGAAGAAGGGGACACATGTTGATGTAGAAGAGACATGAAGAAGAGGGGACACATGTTGATGTAGAAGAGACATGAAGAAGAGGGGACACATGTTGATGTAGAAGAGACATGAAGAAGAGGGGACACATGTTGATGTAGAAGAGACATGAAGAAGAGGATTGTGCGTAATAGGTGACCTTTAACCTGTGATCTCGTTCTCCTCCCACAGATCTCTGAGACCAAAGACGACCTGATCCTGTTCTCCAGCTCCTCCCAGAAGGCCGAGCGGGAAACGCCCGTCCAGACGGTGAGGGGGGGGGGGGGGACATACGTCAATCACTGACAGCATGGACATTAATATATGTTACTGTCGTTAACCTGTGTTGATCAATCTCAGCTAATAAGACATTTTGAATCATAAACAAGGGCTTTGTGAAATGGGTTGCATCAAATATCAATACATTTTTAACCAATCGACTCGAAATCGTTTGAATATTGGATCGATTTACACATGAAAACGTTGATAAATTCACATCAGTAATAAGTTGACTTGACTTTACGGTAATGCCACTACGACAAGACGACACTTCTTAAATGCATAATCTAAAACAATATTGATATCAGAATCGGAAAACCTTTATCTGTCGTTACAAAAAAGGGGCAGTGGATAAAAAGGCAAAATAAAATTAGTAGACCGGTCAGGTTAAAAAAAGTAGGTACATTTTAGAAGTAAGGGAAAATATTTAAGTCTTATTAACATTGTCTGTGTCACCGTGTGTGTTTTCAGCGTTACCTCACACACCCTGTCCCTATGAGCTGTTCTGTGATGTATCAATACTGCTTTCAACCAGAAGGTCGTGGGTTCGATCCCAGCCCGTGCAGCCAACATGTCGATGTATCCTTGGGCAAGATACTTAACCCTGAGTTGCTCCCGATGGCCAACGGTGTGTGAATGTTAGGTCCTAGAACAAGTGGTACTGCTCAGTATGAATGGGTGTGAATGGGTGAATGACATGTCGTATGTAAAGCGCTTTGAGGGGTCGTAAAGACTGGATAAAGCGCTTTATAAGTACAGTCCATTTACCATTTACCATTTAGTAACAGCTGTGTTGTGCGTTTCTTTTAGATTCAGTTGTTCAGTTAGAGAGACAATATAGTTCGATCGTTATATTTATTTGAAGCCGGCACGCCACTACAGCTTTAACCTTTAACTTCCTAGATTTCTAAATATTTTTCTTACTTTGAAAAAGGTCCAGAATTACCTGAATGAATGTAACTTGCGCTTCTATTGGCTAGCGCTCCAAGACGTTGTACGTGATAGGCTAAGGGGCGGGACATCTCTAAGCGGTTGACCAATTGCTTAGAGATGCGACAACAGAGCCAGCTAACCAATCAGAGCAGACTGGGCTCTGGTTTCAGACAGAGAGTGTATGAGTCAGTTAAAATGTCACAGGTGCACTCTGGGAGTTGTAGTTTTAGTCTCACCATCTATACTCCTCTCGTCAGACCGCCCCGTCCCCCTGCAGCCCGGTTGCCGTGCAGAGCAGCGAGCGACGATCAGGCCCCGCCCCCGCTCCAAATCCCAGCTCCCGGTCCCCAGCAGCAGCAGGGGGGGGGCGGGGCATCAGACCCGAACCCCCCGATCCGCAGCAGGACAAAACAGGCGCGCCCACCCCAAACAGCAGCAGCAGCAAACAACAACTACTACCGGAACAACAACATGAACGAAAACAGCCAATCACAAGAGGACATTTGGATCCTGCATAAACAACAGCTCCCATCTAACCCCCAGCTGTGAAACCCCTCCCTCCATGATGTAAGACTACGACGACTCTTAGTATGTGTACTTGTTATCCGTACTTTTACACTGTACTGCAGTTGTGTACTTGGGGACCACAGTTTTATTCTATCACAGTATTTGAAGTATTTGTTTTGGTCTGATAAAGGAATAAAAAATAATTGTACTGTTACCTCATTCCAGGGTCTAAAACAACCTGCTAATGACGGGACAGTAGAATAAGTTGTAAAGTATTTAACTGGTGGAAACTGCAGTTTCTGTGTACTTAAAAGAGAAATACTGAACGGTATTGGATCAAAGAAAGCAGGTTTTAAGTTTCTTTTTATGGCTATTAAGTATTTTGAGAAGTGTTTATCTTTAAATAGCTTGGTTTAAATACTGTTGAGATTAATCAGGGTTTTACCAAATATATTTGTACATAAGAATTAGTAAATGCTCTATAGATTGGTGTACGTGGTATGACGCTGTACAGTGACGAGTAAAACCTTAAAGCTGAAAAAGAAGTTTGTACATAGTGTTTGTAAAACCAGTTTCTGAACCCGTCACTTGTTTCAGAGTGGAGCGGCCGTGGCAATAAGTAATAGATCTGTAAGAAACACAGGATGTCTTTCAACTGTAAGCCATAATAAATATTTTAATGCCCGTCATTTCCCCGAGTCATGTTTAAGTCATCATTATTTTACTGGATTCAAATGTGTTTTCTCCGTATGTTTTTACAGGACATTGTTTATATATAAATATACATATGTACAGGAGAGGTTTTAGGCTGTAGCTGTTTGGAGTTTAGACAATTGTCTTTCAAGCACACACATTAAAATGGCACTGTTAAAAATCAGACTTTTTCTGTTCCAGTTTATTATATATTAATATATGTTTTTCGATTTTGGTTAAAACACATTCTTTACAGAAGAAGCTCAGCGCAAGTTCAACCAGGAAGACCGTCCCCACTCATTCATTTACTATTTCCGTGCCACTACTCTCTCTCCTCTCAATAAGTGATCGGGGGCGTCACTCCCCAGCTTAACCAATCACTTCGCTCTATTCTCATAGCGCTCTGCGAAACCTTTTAAATCTGCTCTCCCCTCTGACAGCTGTCATTTCAGGTGACTCGACGGCTCCTCCCCCCTGTTCACCTCCTGTCCCTCTGAATCCAGGGTCAAGCTAAGCCCCTTCCCTTCAGACCGACCCCAACTATCCATTCACCACCACCAGGGTCAAGCTAAAGATTTAAAAACCCAAATATTTTTTAAAGTTGACATCGTATGCTAATTTCTAGATGTATATCAGAATGTAGTGTCTCTACTTTAAAGAGTCCCTCCTGCTGATGTTCAGGTGTTATATCAGAATGTAGTGTCTCTACTTTAAAGAGTCCTCTCCTGCTGATGTTCAGGTGTATATCAGTATGTAGTGGTCTCTACTTTAAAGAGTCCTCTCATGCTGATGTTCAGGTGTATATCAGTATGTAGTGTCTCTACTTTAAAGAGTCCTCTCCTGCTGATGTTCAGGTGTATATCAGTATGTAGTGTCTCTACTTTAAAGAGTCCTCTCCTGCTGATGTTCAGGTGTATATCAGTATGTAGTGTCTCTACTTTAAAGAGCCTCTCCTCCTGATGTTCAGGGTATATCAGTATGTAGTGTCTCTACTTTAAAGAGTCCTCCTCCTGCTGATGTTCAGGTGTATATCAGTATGTAGTGTCCTCTACTTAAAGAGTCCTCTCCTGCTGATGTTCAGGTGTATATCAGTATGTAGTGTCTCTACTTTAAAGAGTCCTCTCCTGCTGATGTTCAGGTGTATATCAGTATGTAGTGTCTCTACTTTAAAGAGTCCTCTCCTGCTAATGTTCAGGTGCATATCAGTATGTAGTGTCTCTACTTTAAAGAGTCCCTCTCCTCCTGATGTGCAGGTGTATATCAGTATGCAGTGTCTCTACTTAAAGAGTCCTCTCCTGCTGATGTTCAGGTGTATATCAGTAGTAGGTGTCTCTACTTTAAAGAGTCCTCTCCTGCTGATGTTCAGGTGTATATCAGTATGTAGTGTCTCTACTTCAAAGAGTCCTCTCCTGCTGATGTTCAGGTGATATCAGAATGTAGTGGTCCTCTACTAACCCCTTGCAGACCATTGACATGCACACAAACGTATAACAAACTACAGGAAAGGAAAAACACTCAAGAATGGCAAACAGAGACGTTCTTAAATCTTTAGTTTTACTGGAAATATAGTTGATTGAACAAAATACATTTATACATTTGTTGGACATCAGTGTCCCTTTTTTCCTATGAGTAAGAAACAGCTTTGTTCTTCATTTACTTTTTTAAAAAAATGCTCACAGTTCACATATCAAGGCGTCTCTCCACCGTACCTTCATTTTACCAAACCTATCATACAGTATGAAACACACGCTTCCCTCAACCTCAGAAAGTAAAGTGATAGAAAAGAAGGTTAGATCAAACTTAGGAAAAACATAATTACTAAATGTTTGCATTTATACAGCTCTGAAAAAATATACTTTCAAATAGAAATGTATATTTTTCGTGTCTCTTCTGTAGAATTCATCAAGTAACAAAGCCTTGATTTTATGGAGGAATTAAACATAATAATTAGTTTCCTTGTACCTCAGGGTGTCCTTTAAAGTGCAATACAGATTTCTGATTTACTACAACTGTTCCTCTCCATGCGTCTATGGAGAAGCTGCAGGGTTAGACTGAGAGCTAAGATAGGAAAGCACATATTGAGAAGGTACTTGAACGCAACACAGAAGAAGCCGCTGTAGAAGTCTTACATCGTTAATGTCCTGTTTTTATTCCTACATAAACATTTGACTTCTGTCCATCAGAGTTTGTACATAAATCGAAAGGACAAGACTTCCCTCTGTTTGGCTTTTGTTCTCATCATAACAAGCGCTGTTTAAAGCACTGTGGGCACCCTATTTACCCTTAGAGTAAATAGAGCTTGTGTTTTCCCTGGTGTTAAAGATCTAATCCAAATCAGGTAGTTTTTGGTTTGATTTGAATGCATTATGTTAAGGGCTAACCCTTAAAGGCCCGTACACACCAATCTGACACCAAAGAACACGTCCCCCGACGGACCCGACTGTTTGCGTCGCCTCGCGTCTCTGCGTCTTGGCCATGTGTCGCACTGGAACCGCAAAGACTTCAGCCGACGGCCAATAAGCACGTACGAACTGCGCATGCGTGAGTGGCAATAACTCTCCTTACCAGCAGGCGGCGGTAGTGTGTATTCGTCATTCAAAAGAGGCAACCGGAAGACAGACTGCGTGATAACCGAGAGAAGAAGAACAGACTGCGTGATAACCGAGAGAAGAAGAACAGACTGCGTGATAACCGAGAGAAGAAGAACAGACTGCGTGTGCGTTGGTCTTCGGTTTCTTCATTCCAGATCGCTATGATGAAAAATAAACTCTCGAGTCCAGCTGAAGTGAAAATCAAAAACAATAGCCGTCTGTGTTTGCCTTCTTAATCGTTTGTTTGGGTCCCTCACTTCCGTTTCGCTTCTCGTGCACTGATTCGCTAGCTGAACAGCCAATCAGAGTGATTTATTTGACCGACAGCCTTTGGCCGATTTTGGTTTTCGGTCAAAAAGGTTTCGGCACGGCCAAAAAGACCTACGGTGCGGGACACACCATTCTGAGCAGGGCGACACGACGCTCAGCGACGGCCTGACATCTATCGTCCGGTGTGTCCGCGCCTTTAGACCGAACAGGCAGGTGAAAGCCTTGTTAATAAATCATTCCTCATAGCAACCTGTAGCTGATCGATTCGGTGCGTGTTATTAGTTATGTAAGATGATAATGAGTTACTAACACTGTTCGAGAACTCACTCACCACACGAGCCATTTGGGGTTCAGTTTCTCACAAAGGACACTTCAACATGTTTTCAAGTCAGACTTCTACAGCGGCTCTTACCGTGTGTTCACTCCAAACTAAAAACTAATCTAAAGAGACCGAAGGCTCCGGGGGAAAGGAGCTGGTTGTTCTGAACAAAAACACATTCAAGAGAAAGTAAAAGTCCCTTCATTTAAACAAATCCAACGTTTTTCTTAAACATTTCATGCTTTTTTAAAGCAAATACAGCTTTAGGCGTCAGACGAATATCTGAACAGACTGTGTGCAGCCCAACGTTGAAAGGCACTTCAAATCAACAATTGAGGCCCGTTCTTCACAGACCCAGAGACTTTGAGATGCTGTCATTCATTTCAGAAGTCCTTCTCTGTTTCTGTGAGTCAGAGCCTCAGTCAGAGCCTCAGTCAGAGCCTCAGTCAGAGCCTCAGTCAGAGCCTCCGTCAGAGCCTCCGTCAGAGCCTCTGTCAGAGCCTCAGTCAGAGCCTCAGTCAGAGCCTCCGTCAGAGCCTCAGTCAGAGCCTCAGTCAGAGCCTCAGTCAGAGCCTCAGTCAGAGCCTCCGTCAGAGCCTCAGTCAGAGCCTCAGTCAGAGCCTCCGTCAGAGCGCACCCTGCAGCACGTCCACTCACATTTGATGACACATTTACAACAAAAGCTGACATTGTTTCTGTCATACAGCCTCACATTGCAATTCCAATTCACATACATTAAGTCTCTTACATGTTTTATTGCATTGAACAAACATGTGGTGTTGCCTCTACTGTACACACCTGATTCAGATGCTGTTCGATTGGAGAAGTTGCGTCATTATGGCGAAGTAAAGTCTTCTATTGGCCGCCCAGTATGACATCAGGTGTTTCACTCTTAATTGTGTGTGTGCAAAACACAATGGTAAATCAATATTTGTGTCCCTTTGATTAATCCATGATATCTTGCAGAGCTCTACTTTTAAGTGAAAGTCCATTTCAGGGACAGTTTTAGTTTCCGAGCTGCTTTGGCTGCTGCTTTTGGACAGAGGTGGGAAGTAGTGGAGTACAAATACTTCGTCACTGTACTTAAGTACATTTTCCTGGTATCAGTACTTTACTCCACTGCTTCTTTTTCTGACCACTTTCTTTAAAACAGCTGCTAGTTATGGGTACTTTGTATTTAAGTACATTTCAAAGCCCTCTTTACTTTGACTTGAGTAAAGAAGTTTAGTCAGTACTTCTACTTCTACCAGAGTATTTTTCTGTACTTCTACTTGTGTGTGTGAGCCTGGATGTTAGAGGCGTGTGTCCTGGAGTGTGTGTGTGTGTGTGTGTGTGTGTGTGTGTGTGAGCCTGGATGTTAGAGGCGTGTGTGTGTGTGTGTGTGTTGTGTGTGTGTGTTGTGTGAGCCTGGATGTTTGAAGCGGGTGTCCTGGAGTGTGTGTGTGTGTTTAGAGGCGTGTGTCCTGGAGTGTGTGTGTGTGTGTGTGTGTGTGTGTGTGTGTGTGGTGTGTGTGTGTGTGGTGTGTGTGTGCGTGTGTGTGAGAGCCTGGATGTTAGAGGCGTGTGTCCTGGAGTGTGTGTGTGTGTGTGTGTGGAGCCTGGATGTTAGAGGCGTGTGTCCTGGAATGTGTGTGTGTGTGTGTGTGTGAGCCTGGATGTTAGAGGCGTGTGTCCTGGAATGTGTGTGTGTGTGTGTGTGTGTGTCTGTGAGCCTGGATGTTAGAGGCGTGTGTCCTGGAGTGTGTGTGTGTGAGCCTGGATGTTAGAGGCGTGTGTCCTGGAGTGTGTGTGTGTGTGTGTGTGTGTGAGCCTGGATGTTAGAGGCGTGTGTGTGTGTGTGTGTGTGTGTGTGTGTGTGTGTGTGTGTGTGGTGTGGTGTGTGTGTGTGTGAGCTGGATGTTTTGAAGCGGGTGTCCTGGAGTGTGTGTGTTGTTGTGTTAGAGGCAGGTGTCCTGGAGTGTGTGTGTGTGTGGTGTGAGCCTGGATGTTAGAGGCGGGTGGTCCCTGGAGTGTGTGTGTGTGTGTGTGTGTGTGTGTGTGTGTGAGCCTGGATGTTAGAGGCAGGTGTCCTGGAGTGTGTGTGTGTGTGTGTGTGTGTGTGTGTGTGTGTGAGCCTGGATGTTAGAGGCGGGTGTCCTGGAGTGTGTGTGTTAGAGGCGTGTGTCGTGGAGTGTGTGTGTGAGAGCCTGTCAGAGGCGTGTGTCCTGTAGTATGTGTGTGTGTGTGTGTGTGTGAGCCTGTCAGAGCCGTGTGTCCTGCACCTCGTCCTCGGCCTCCTCCTTCAGGGAGCAGATGGGCTGTGGCGCCGCCCTCTTGCTGGAGTTGAGGCGGTGCAGCGTGGGGAAGAGGCGCAGGCGGTCGGCCGCGCTCATCGCCTGCTTCAGGTGGCTCGTCTCGTTCAGAAGCTTCTGGATGGAGTCGTAGCGCTTCATGGAGGAGCCCTCGATCATCTGCAGGGACAGGGGGGAGAGGTTGCTATGAGTTTATCTAGAACTGTTCTTTCCATCTATGTTAAATATCGGCAAGGCAAGTTTATTTATAGAGCACCTTTCAGCACCAGGCCATTCAAGGTGCTTTACAAAAATGAAAGACATTCAGACAAAGGTATTTAAAATCAGTCATTAAAAGAAAAGCTAATAAAAGAAACATTAAAAGATAAAAGTTACAGTGCAGTCTAAGATATGAATAGTTCAATTCTTTCGGTTCTTCATTTTTAATTTACTCAAAGAACCTCCGTTTGGAAATCCGAACATTTCCGTCCAGATTTTAATTTAGACTGTTTTCACCATGTGTTGCTCGCATGACGTCCACAATCGGACCCTCAGGAGGGTGTACTAGCCCCCTACTCTGCTTTGCGTTCCATAACAAAGTCTTCAAGTGTTACCTGAACACCCCGTGTTACCTGAACACTATGTTTCACCCGTCGGTGATGTGATACTTGTTCCTCAGTACAAATCACCCAAAGACTGATCGTAAACCCTGGCTACGACGGATATCCCAAATATCCTACTTTCGAGCAGTCCCTCTCATAGATGTCATGGAGTTTAATTACGTTTCAATTTAAAACATTAAAAGAAAAAATACATGGATAAAAGTTACAGTGCAGCGACAAAAAGAAAAGTCTTCTTGCTGGATTTAAAAGTAGTCAGAGTTGCAGCGGACCTGCAGGTTTCTGGGAGTTTGTTCCAGATGTTTGGAGCATAATAACTGAACGCTGCTTCTCCATGTTTAGTTCTGACTCTGGGGACAGAAAGCTGACCAGTCCCTGAAGACCTGAGAGATCTGGATGGTTCATCATTTAGCAGTAGATCAGAAATGTATTTTGGGCCTAAACCATTCAAAGCTTTATAAACCAGCAGCAGTATTTTGAAATCTATTCTTTGACACACAGGAAGCCAGTGTAAAGACTTCAGAACAGGAGTGATCCACTTTCTTAGTGTCAGTGAGGACTCGAGCAGCGGCGTTCTGAATCAGCTGCAGCTTCCTAATAGATGTTTTTAGTGAGACCTGTGAAGACACCATTGCAGTAGTCCAGTCTACTGAAGATAAAAGCATGGACAAGTTTTTCCAAATCC
>CADEHL010001300.1:270000-332500 GCA_902827135.1 Harpagifer antarcticus | reverse complement strand
AGCACGTACCCCCCGTCCTCCAGCACGAAGTCCAGCTTATCTGGAAACTGCTCCACCACTGACTTCAGACCCACCTGCGCTCACAGAGGACACCGTGTCATTTAGAGAGATATACTACGACCATGGAGGACACAGGATTGTGTTTACAACTGAACCACGAGGTCAGAGGACACTGCGGGACATTTGGATGAGAGACACAGTGAAAACTGAATCTACTGGTCATTACAACATCTTGTTCTTAATGCTATACGAAGCTGAAGTTATGTCTATATGTTGTTTTTACCCATTGTTGACATTCAATGATTTTTCTGAAGCTATTATAATAATAATAAATTATATTTCTATAGCGCTTTTGCCAACATTATGTCCAGGGGTGCACATAGCTTTCCCAGTGAGGGACGCAGATGAGTACCTGGAGTCAGTGTTTGGTACTCCAACTTCTGGCTCCACTCAAAGTTATGTGATGAAGCCCTCTGTATCGTGAACGTCAACAGGGGGGGGGGCTAGTGGAGTACTTCGTGGCCACAGTTCTCCAGTGTGCGCAGGGCACAGAAGGGGTACAGACCGACTCTGTCGTCCGGTGATCTAACCGCCTTCTGGAAAAGCTTCACAAGTACGTCGGTACGCAAATGCGCTTTGAGACACAAGTGACGCTACGCATACCTGTTATGTGCACCCCTGATTATATCGGTAAAGATATCAAAAGTAGTGTAAGTGTAAATCATTTTCTCGTTTAAAAGTAGCACCTAAAGAAATTGGTTTTCAATGATAACTATTAAAAGTTAGTAATTCATATTTCGTTTAATATTATATTTGTTAAGACTGTATTTTAGGGTTGTAAGAAGAAATGTCAAGGAAGCTGAACTATCCCCCCAAAGGTTCTGTATCTCTAATTCATTGATGAAATGTAAACCGGTCTGACTAAGCTGGTTTACACATCATGGCAATCATTTCTAAAACACAGCAGAGGAACTGAGGAGGAAAATGAGGAAGATGAGGAGGAGGAGGAGTTAGAGCCTCACCTCCTCAGCGACGCTCCACAGCTCCTCATCGCTGTGACGGCCGTGAGGGTCCAGATTCATCCGGAAAGTGCCGGTCAGGATAAACACTCTCTGTTTAAAACACACAGAGGATATGGCAGGTTGCATTGACACTGTTTTTAGCATTTTGACACAATAATGGATTTTCATGCATTGAGATTTTGAAGTGTTTTCCAGCGACATATAATTAATCAGTCAGAAATATAAAAAATGATGTAGTAGGCCTATTTATATATATACTGTATACGTATGTACTCAAGAGTAGTGGTTCAGTATGTTGGTCAAAGGCAAAATAATTCACATTTTAAAAGAATACTCGTGAATATGAAAGCAAGTATTGGCTTTCAGGACTTGTTTCTGTACCTCAGTAAAATTTGTTTTTTAAGTCAAATTTATTTTACTTATTTTTGCCAAAACGGAAAAGGTCTTGACCTTGAAATGCACCACATTTTGCCCAAAATTGGTGAGTCTCATCCACAATAATGTAAACTTAACTAAAAGAACATTTGTGGTGTACTAAAAACTCTTTAGATGACAATTCATTCAACTCTAAATGGGGAATTCTTAACAACAAACCATTTGTTGTGGTTTCCTGGCTGCACCTCTTTATTGAAATCTGTTGAAATGTATGTCTCATTCACCTTTCAAGATTTTCCTGCCAATATTTGAATTGAAACAAGCAACCTTTCTTATGCAGTGTGTTGTTGAGAGTCAGTTTTACCTGTGGCACGACCCCGAAGGCCTTCCTCCAGGTGTGCAGGGAGACGGAGCTCCAGGAGACGCCGTCGATAGAGATCTCTCCGTCAGTGGAGGCGAGGCGCAGCAGAGCGGAGAGAAGCGTGCTTTTGCCTGAACCCGTCCGACCCCAGCAGACCAATCTAATAATAATAATACACGTTATTTATACATCACTTTTCTGGTGCTCAAAGCGCTTAATCTACCTATCTATCCATATGTCTGTCTGTCTGTCTATCCATCCATCTATCTATCCATCAATCGTAATCTACTTAATCTATTTTAATCAACACACAACAGAAAATAATGAAACTACTGCAAAGAAATCACAAATGTTTAACTTTTCAGTTCATTAAAAGCCTAATTTAAAGTCACAGCACACACAGGATAAGAATGGTACAAAAATAAAAGTCATCCATCTCTCTGAGTCTGAACCTATGGTCTGAACTAATTGAGAATGTTTCTCCTGATGCTGAAATGAAATAGCCTGGTACAGTCACTGAGGATTTAAGTTGTAAAGCTTCTGTTATAACGTTCATGTCTCTTATTTACAGCGTTCACGTTATGTATGTAATGTAAGGAATATTAATAGTATGTTGTATATGCTGCTTATATTTTTGTTAGCTTGTTCAGCACTAGCGACGCTAAGCGCTAAGCTAATGCGATAGACTTGCTAGCTTGCTTTGCTAGAATTAAATGTGCAGTATTCTTTCACACACAGTGACGTCACGAGCTACCCACAATGCAACGCGCGCCATATATATATATATATAAATACGCCATTTTCCTGGAGGTGCAAATATAAACAGCTAGCTAACGTAGCCAGGCAGAGCGCACTAGGTTTTTTTTTCAATTAACGACCGAAGAAATCGCTGCATGTCTTCGGATTACATCTCTGGACTTGAGGGGTGTGCTCTAGGTCGTTACCAGCGTACACTAGAGCTGTGTGGGTTGTCGGATTGCCCTTACAGACTGCCTGCAGATGTATGCAAAAACGACCCTCGAAAGTGGCCTTCGGTCGATTTGGCTGCATCTACGTCTATCTTCTGGAAACACCAGGTGAATACCCCACGTGTCACAATAATATTATCATGCCATTGCATATATGTGGTGTTTTAGAGTTGACTAGATATTGATTAAGGCAATAGACTATGATATTCTGCTTGCACCTCGCGTGAAATGGCGGATACTGGAAGTACGGTGTCGCCCTCGGCCCAATACCCGTATGTGTGTGTGAAAGAATATAAAGTGTCAGAGCTGTGCAGGTATAAAAGAGGTGTTTAGAAACGTATACCTTCTGTATGAAGGGGAAATACATAAGGATGTGTGACGGGATATGAATGAAAGCCAGCAGACTGATGCCTGAAGCCTTATTGGATTTTTAAAACACTGACCAGCCTGAGAGGCAGTTAAAGGGTCAGAGAAAGGTTAAATCAAGGGGACATACTAGACATAGAGTGGCGTATGTTCTGCCCCGATTGTTATAATGCTGCTTTCATCAAAATGTTTTATCTAATCTAGATCAATAGAATATGTGAAAGGGGTCAACTCACAGATAATGATTATCCCAACAGTCTCACGGCATTTCGTGTAATAGTCACCAAAATGAATCCAATCTATTGACACCCTTTTTTTTGTGTCACACGGAATAATTTTAAAAGCAATGTAAATAATAACAAATTAGAAGGAAAAAAGGATTTTAAAAATACAGATTTCAGTATTCTGAGACTCTGAGCCACTTCTTTTCCTCACAGACGACAAAAAAAGTCAGACATTAAGGCGTGGTGCAGGCACGAAGCACACTACCAATAGAAATACATTGCTTTTAGAATCGTTCTGTGTGACACGAAAAAAATGGGAAAATCGTGTCAATAGATTGGATTAATTTTGTGACTATTACACGAAATGCCGTGAGACTGGGTTGGATTATCACGTCTGCAGGTCTCTCTAACTCTCATGAGGGGTTCAGACACTCTCATTAGAACTTTACTGTTTCAGCTTCACCACGGTCTTTCGTGTTGTTTAGATGACGTTGGGTACAGTATTATCCCCCAAAAAAACAGATCACCGGTGAATCAAGTCTTTCTACTTTTATAACAGTGCCAAAAGATGGGAGACAGAGGGGTTGATTCTGATTTTGATACGAATAGAAAAGGTATTTAATAAAAGACAAAGGAACATTTAGTATTCTAATTAGGATTAGATTAGTCTGTAGGTTATTCGGTTAGTGTTAAGTGTTTTCTAGCTTGTGCAAATAGTTATATAATAAATGAACTTCCTCCAATTCTATACGTCTTCATAATGTAAATACCTTCTGTTTAGCGTCTTGGCCCCTATTGTAAAGCTTTAGACGGCTTATCAGTGGCCCCACTTCACACGATATGTAAACTAGCGCCTCGTCTTTTTAAACCTAAAACACTGTACTGATCTCTACCCACCAACTGTATCGATCACATACCCACCCTCCTTGCTCACTAAATATACAGTATTTTGCACATTTCTGCACAGCCCTCCACTTTAAAATATAATACACTGTCATATATTCATTCTCCTTTTTTAGTTTTTTAGGTATTTAGTTTATTTTAATTTGGTGTAAATACTTGCCTTCTTAAAAATACTTATTCTTGACCTACTCCTACAAAATGTTTTCTTAGTTTGCACCACCAGACTCAAAAGCAAACTCCGTGCATGTACCTGGTAACAAACTTGATTCCGATTAAGTTGACTTCAGCTCTGTAACTGGTTGTGAGTATAATGAATAAAACCCCCTCAGGACTCACGCTCTGCCCCCCCTCCACAGAGAAGGAGATGTCGCTGAGGACCGAGCGCCCGGCCTCCGTGTATTTCACCGTCAGGCCCTGGACGTCCATCTGTCCGCGGTTGGGCCAGCAGTCCTCAGCGTGAGGGTTATCGATGACCAGGTCGGGGCCTGCTTTACCTCCAGACTTCCCCGGCATGGGCTCCTCTGGCGGCAGGTCGATGAACCTGAACACCCGGTCCACAGAACGCATCTGAGAGGTAAGGTAACGTTTATTTATATAGCATACTTTCAGACACTGAGGCAATTCAAAGTGCTTTACATCAAGAATACAAAAGTCTTGCACTAATGTATATTCTCAAAGATATTGAAGTGACTGTTATCTTTTTTAAATATCCAAAACATTTCCTTAATTTTTCTTGTAAATGTGCAATTGTTCTTATCTTATGTCCCAGGTTTCACTCTATCGCCCCTCTTGAATAGCCCTGAACAATGTGTACATATTGTACTCAAATGGACCTCATTGCACCAACATTTAAAAAACACAGCTGTTGCCGTTGGAAGTGGTCTTTGTTATTACATTTCTCCACCTTTATATCTTAATAAACCCTTTTTTTTTTTTTTTTTTTATATATGATTTATTTTTGAGATTTTCAATACAAATAAACCCTTTTAAACATTGGATTTACATTGTCATCAGTGTGTGTGTGTGTGTGTGTGTGTGTGTGGCCTAGCATTACTATACTTGTGGGGACCTACATCTGTTTACACAGTCACGTGTGGGGACTCGCCTCCCTTATGGGGACAAATTGGAGGTTCCCATGAGGGGGCTCATTAATTTTAGGGTGAAGACTTGGTTAGGGTTAGGCATGTGTTGGTTATGGTTAAGGTTAGGATAAGTCTCCAGGAAATGCATGTAAGTCAATGTAATGTCCCCTGAAGTGATGTATACATGGTATGTGTGTGTGTGTGTGTGTGTGTGTGTGTGTGGTGTGTGTGTGTGTGTGTTGTGTGTGTGTGTAACGCTTGACACAAGCTTGCCTGGCCATTGAATGTACGGTATTTTAAGAACAGCAGTGTCTTCCTATGATGTAAACGATGACAGCTGTGTCCTGTGTGTGTGTGTGTGTGTGTGTGTCTTTAAATTCGTTTTAGTACATTTTGTTTTGTCGCTTTTAAACATACTATGACAAATACTTTTTCTAATTTGTATTTCATCATATTCAACATTATTTATATACTACACTATTAGTACGTCAATAGTAACATGTTGTTCACCTTTCTTGTAAAGCAGTTTTCAAATGTTGTTGAATAATCTTTGTGTTACCACATACCAGTCCATCCACAGTGATGCTGGTGATGACGGCCCATTGGAAAGTCCCCAGGATGAGCATAGCAAGGGCCACGATGATGCCAACCTCCCCTGGTTTATCCTCTGAGAAACACACACAAACACACACACACACTCAACAATATTGTCCAATCACAGCTGCTCTCTGATGTCACAGCAGCAGTCAGGTAAGAAGCTCTGCGACTCGCTCTATTGGAAATAATGAGCTGTGAAATGACCCTTTAATCTGCTCCTTACATAAACACAGCCTGTGACGCAACAACACATGTTTATATATATGTGTGTGCGTGTTGTGTGTGTGTGTGTGTGTGTGTGTGTGTGTGTGTGTGTGTGTGTGTGTGTGTGTGTGTGTGAGTGTGTGTGTGTGTGTGTGTCCTTTCCTACATGACATTTTATCCGGTGGCGTTCCAACTCTTTTGATCAGTTTTCATTGAAAGCCTGTGTGTTATGATCCTGAAATCTGACGCCACACACACTGTAACACACAGATAAGACTCTTCTCCACTCGATACACTCAGAGGAAATAATAAGGTGTTTACTGACTCGCTAACGTACTGGAAATTCAACATGGCCCCTACAAACTGCTGCTTGGTTCCTCAAAAGGCTTCACCGCCAAAATGACTTTACCCTCATTTACAGAGGTTTTAGTCAATTGCCTTATCGGTCAGTATTACTTGCCTACTTGCCTTATCAGTCAGTATTCACCCAAAATACCCAATATACTACATATATATACTAATGTATATTTATTAACAATTTTTAAACTATTTTATAACTTCATTTATGTAAAAAAAGCTATAAAAAACACCCTTTTTTTGGATTTAAAGGCTAAAATAAGGCATTTTTCTTTGTTTGTTTGTCACGTATACTGCCTGTAAAGAAACACATTTTGACTAAAGTATATACGTACGGATAAACCAAGTCAAGAAATATAAGTTACTATTCAAAGGTAAGCTTATTGAATCCAATGTCATGCTGAGAAAAGTCTGATTATCTATTATTATATAGTGTAACCGTGCAACCCTTATATCTGGTTCCCCTCCTTTCACTCACTGTTGGTTCCCACGGCGATGAAGGCGGCGGCGGTGAAGAAGAGGACGAAGATCATGTCGCAGCGGAAGAGGAACCAGCGCAGCGTGGACAGGTAGTGGAACCAGGCGGCCGTGTGAGTGTTCAGCGCTTTGTGGAAGAGCGTCTCGAAGTACGTCTGACGCCCGAACGCTCGGATCGTCCACAGCCCTTTCAGAGAGATGATGAGGTGGGAGAAGATCGGGCTGCGAGCTGAAGGAGAGCGAGAGGGAATACTTATACGATACAATATTACTTTAATGGGCAGATCGAGTCTGAAATGTGACTCGCATCACAGCAGCTCCATGTGTAACATCAACAGACAACTACCAGGACACAATACATGAAACACAAACATTGAACATAACCGCAGGATCAGTGAGAGAAAACCTGCTCAAAGAGCCTTCAGCGAGATCTGGATTAATCTACTGAGAGGGTTGACTGGAGCACAAAGGACGCTTCAGTCTGACTTTATTGTTTAGGGTGTAGAGAGAAAGGACAAGTGAGCGTATATGGCTCTGATTAAACACGAGATATGTAAAAGTGAAACGGGAATCTTCTGTTGCTACTGAAAGCTAATCAGAGCTGGATGAAGAAAGGGGCGGCAGATCCAACATCTATTAATCCTGGAGATTTGAGTGTTTCCATTGTAGGCCACCATTATTTTCTGTTTAACATGAGGCGCTTTCACACCGGAGTACTTTTCCCTTTTAATTATTTTTATATAGTTCCTGGGATTTTGCGTTCACACCAAAAAGAGAACTTGGTTCATGAGAACCTTTCCCCCATTTTCAGTCCCTGCTAGAGAGGTGGTTCTTTCCTGGGGAGAAAAAAGTACCAATTTCCTAGTGGCTGGGCGAATTGCAAACCACGTCCCGTAAAACTCGGAAAAGTTTTGTGAAGCCGCCATTGTCTTTGCTGGCATTAGCATTATTAGCATTAGCATTAGCCCCGCGTACTAACGGAATAACTTATGGCAACACAAAGGAAAACATGGGAGCGGTGGAGATGAGGAGGTGTTGGCGTTCTGGCGATTTACGGCCCGTCCACACGGCGGCGTGCGTTGAAGCTTCTGCCCATTCACTTTGAACGGGGTGGGACGTCACGCTTTGCCGAACTGCATTGCGGTTCCGTCGCTTAGCTTTGCTCGCTTCAAAGTTGAGCGATGTTCAACCTTTGAAGCTTCGACGGAAGCGTCAGCCAATCAAATCATAGGCCAGTACAATAGCCAATCAAATCGCTTGTCTTATCACTCACTGGCCCCAAACACCACAATGTTAATCTTCTGAGTAGCTCTAAGATCTGTACAATAACTAGCCCTTTAACCATTGACCACACAAGTACTGTAAAGGGTTTTTAAGGGTGTTTCTCAATGTCAAGGAAGGATGCTCCAGAGCCACTATTTCAAGGATGCTACGTCATCGAGTCCCCGCCGAAGGACTGTTCCAATATCCAGACTCCTTGGAATTCTACCGAGCCCGGCGTCCTTCGTAGCGAAACATTTCGAGGCTGCACATGTGTATCCTCCGCGGTCTTAAAATCCCCACAATGCTTTGCACACGGACCAATTTCCCAAAATCTGTGGCGGAAAATGTAAGTAACACTTGGTCGCCTGTTCCACTCTTTGTTTTTCCGAATGCCAGGATGGACTCTTGCCTAGCTTCTGAAGGAAGTGACTCGGAAGACATGCCCTACCAAGGAAGCGTCCTCGACATTGAGAAACACCCTAAGTGTACCCCAGGAAGAATAGAGGGCAATCCAAGTAAACAAATAACCAATTAAAATTACAACATCGTTATGAAGGAGCGAATGTTGTACGTCTCTATTCTACATTATTTCCTGCTTCAGTCTGTGGTGCAGCTACGTTCACTCTGCTTCAGTGGCAAGGCAAGTTTATTTATATAGCACTTTTCAACTCAAGGCAATTCAAAGTGCTTTACAAAAATGAAAGACATTAAGAAAATGTCATTTAAAATCAGTCATTAAAAAGAAAAGATAATAAAATAACATTAAAGAAAAAATACATGGATAAAAGTTACAGTGCAGTTTAAGATGTGAATAGTTCAATTAAAAGCAGCGGCAAAAAGAAAAGTCTTTAGTCTGGATTTCAAAGTAGTCAGAGTTGCAGCGGACCTGCAGGTTTCTGGGCGTTTGTTCCAGATGGAGCATAATAACTGAACGCTGCTTCTCCATGTTTAGTTCTGACTCTGGGGACAGAAAGCTGACCAGTCCCTGAAGACCTGAGAGATCTGGATGGTTCATAATTTAGCAGTAGATCAGAAATGTATTTTGGGCCTAAACCATTCAGTGCTTTATAAACCAGCAGCAGTATTTTGAAATGTATTCTTTGACACACAGGAAGCCAGTGTAAAGACTTCAGAACAGGAGTGATGTGATCCACTTTCTTAGTGTTAGTGAGGACTCGAGCAGCAGTGTTCTGAATCAGCTGCAGCTTCCTAATAGATGTTTTAGTGAGACCTGTGAAGACACCATTGCAGTAGTCCAGTCTACTGAAGATAAAAGCATGGACAAGTTTTTCCAAATCCTGCTGTGACATTAGTCTTTTAATCCTAGATATGTTCTTTAGGTTGATAGTAGGCTGATTTTAGTAACTGTTTTAATGTGACTGTTGAAACTCAGGTCAGAGTCCATGACTACACCTAGATTTCTGGCTCTATCTGTTGTTTTGAACATTGCAGACTGAAGCTCAGCGCTAACTTTTATACGTTCTGCCTTGGCTCCAAATTGAGGGCTGCATGTGGGGTATCCTTTAGTGATGCGAGTGAATCAACACTGCTGAAGGAGTGAAGAACATTTGAGTGACTAACACACATCATTTCCACTGCGTTTTGTCCGACATGCAGCAGCAGGATGGGGTCGGAGGAAATCCCAGCGCGGATCATTTCTCTCCGACCCCAACGTGTTCTCGGTGCTCCGGGAAACGCTTCGCCGCTACTCACGAAAAGCATATTGAAGTGAGAGGAGCAGGGAAGTCCAAAAAACACAAACACAGCAGTGCGGCGACCTCTTCCCGTCCACGACGAATTGAAACAAGCAAAAACAATAAAAATATTAAGGCCTACGTGCTTCACAAGGGAGGACACAGCCCTTTGTTATTAATATAGGCATCACGTCCTGTGTCGGGTTTTTGTTCTCCACAGTGTGACCTTTGACCCCTTTGCTCCAGCCATGCCTTATGATGACTCATAACTTTTCCTCTGTTTTAGTTTCCCCATCACTTTTCCTGAACGTTGGCCATTTCATCACCGATTTCTTCTTTCACTTTTATCAATATATAACACCTGATTTATCTTCGGGGGTTAATTGGGGTTTTAGATTTGAAATAGCATCACAGGAAAGCATTGTAATATGTTCTTTAGCACTACTTGTAACTAGTACCAATACTTTTTAAACCCTTGTAGTGTTTTTGTTACATATTAATGCATTTGTAAAACAGTTTTTTAAGGTAACACATTATCACATTCGACATTTAAGGAAAACGCAGTATTTTTAGCAATATTTACATGGGATTTAAATTTTTATATGACAAGGTCAGCCATTTTTGTAGTCCTTTCTGGTGGTAAATTCTCTTCAAAGTGACACAAAGGAGTAGCCATCCTGTCATGTAATAGCATCACACACATATCCCCCCCCCCCCCCCCTCATCTCTCTCTCACCTTCAGCCTCCAGCAGCTTGAGTTGCTGCCGGTTCTTAAGAAGTATTTTCTGAGCATGACGAAGATGACGGCCAATGGGATGGCAGCGATGAAGATGTACGGCCGTATGATGGACACGGTGAAGATGGCTCCCGTTACGATCAATGTGAGCTGAAACAACAAGTCAGTCCTAATCAAAGAAAATACCTACTTATGTTTAATCAATGAAATGATCCGAGCTCTGCAAAGGCTTCTCATATTATTCCAGGAATTCCTATCAACATTCCAGTACTTACCTTTTCTGTATACATTTTGGAGTTTTTGAGTTGACTGTGAGCCTTCTACGTTTTATTTCTCTAAAACGTTTTTTGAATTTAGGAAGTGTAAAGATAGACTGATCCCAACTTAGGCTAAATGTTGCATTATCAGGGTGTATGCAGGAATCCTGAAGTAAAATGGAAGACCTTTTTTAAGACCCTTCCCATACATTTTAAGACCTCATCGCCACTTGGAGTTTTAACCGGTTACCTTGGCGACACACTTCACCTCACATTGACTTTATACAGTGTGGATTGTCCTTCCTCCTTATCTTCCAACCATTTGCGGAATTTTTGGAACTTTAAGTATTTTTGGAATTTACGGTATTTTTTGAATTTAAGGTATTTTTGGAACTTTAAGTATTTTTGAAATTTACGGTATTTTTGGAACTTTAAGTATTTTTGGAATTTACAGTATTTTTGGAATTTACGGTATTTTTGGAACTTTAAGTATTTTTGGAATTTACAGTATTTTTGGAATTTACAGTATTTTTGGAACTATTAGTATTTTTGGAATTTACAGTATTTTTGGATCTTTAAGTATTTTTGGAATTTACGGTATTTTTGGAACTTTAAGTATTTTTGGAATTTACGGTATTTTTGGAACTTTAAGTATTTTTGGAACTTACAGTATTGTTGGAATTTACGGTATTTTTGGATCTTTAAGTATTTTTGGAATTTACAGTATTGTTGGAATTTACGGTATTTTTGGATCTTTAAGTATTTTTGGAATTTACGGTATTTTTGGAACTTTAAGTATTTTTGGAATTTACGGTATTTTTGGAACTTTAAGTATTTTTGGAATTTACAGTATTTTTGGAATTTACGGTATTTTTGGATCTTTAAGTATTTTTGGAACTTTAAGTATTTTTGGAATTTACGGTATTTTTGGGACTTTATGTATTTTTTGAATTTACGGTGTTTTTTGAATTTACGGTATTTTTGGAACTTTAAGTATTTTTGGAATTTACGGTATTTTTGGAACTTTAAGTATTTTTGGATCTTTGGACCCTTTCCATACATTTTAAGACCTCATCGCCATTTTGAGTTCTAACCGGTTACCTTGGCGACACACTTCACCTCACATTGACTATACACAGTACTGATTGTCCTTCCTCCTTATCTTCCAACCATTTGGACGCAGACTTGCATTTCCCCATAACGATGTTGCTTAGCAACCGGCGTAATCGGAGCTTCGCGCTATCAAGCAGTGAGCGTGCGATGTCCTGTTCAGATGACGTCAAACCCAACGGGATGCCATCAATAAACTACACAGAATCACACTACACACCTACGCCATGATTACATTATTTTAATACCTTTTAAGACCCCGCGGACCCCCTGATTATGTCATCCATTACATTGTTTAAATACCTGAATGAGGTCAAACAGCACCAGAGGCAGCATGTCGTCGATGGTGGCCATGTCCTTCGTGAATCTGTTCATGATCCGGCCTGCACGAGGACAAAACACATCGAACACATTTAGAGAATAGTAATAGACAACATTGGTATGGTATTTTATAAAGCCACATAGACGTGGTTAACACACACTGTTCAGAACAAACAGAAAGCCCTACACATATAAAAATAATATAAGTAAACTAAAAGGGATATGTCTGAAGCATTGAAACAGGTGTTTTTTTAGGGTGCATTTATAATATATATATTATTTTGTATTATTGTTATTATTATCATTGTGTGTATTTGTATTGACTGTATTCACTTGAATTTAAAGGGGACCTATCATGCAAAATTCACTTTGTGATGTCTCTTATACATCAATGTGTCCCCGGTGTGTCGGGGAACTCACGCAGCGTCAGAAAATAAAACCCTCTCTCTTTTCCTCCGTACCCAAATCTCTAAAAACGGGAGAACAACGGAGCTGATCCAGATTTGCGTCCGATATGACGTAATATCAGAAATGTGGACCCACGGCCCAATCAGAAAGTTGCTATCAGAAACAATGCCCGACTGTTTTGGACGTAATATTGTCGGTGTTTACATTAGCATCGCTAACACTCAGAGCTAACCTGTACTGGAGAGCATGTGTGTGAAGAAGCAGGAAGTAAAAAGGAACTCACCTTGTGGTATAACCGGCAAGAGAGAAAGCCTTTGAGCTCCAGACTGTTTCAGATCCTTGATAATCCATGATATGGCGTTTCATCACGGCAGCATTTAGTTTAGACGGTAGCTGCCGGGTCCCGCATGAGCTCAGACCCCTCCTCTTTAAAGCTTTATCCCCAAATCAGCACTTTTGAAACAGGAAGTGAAATCGAGGGATGTGAGGCGTGGCTAGAATGATCTGTTTGGTATTTTGAGCAAAACACTTCGTAGACATGTTTTTTATATATTTTAATATATCTGAGACCTATGCTATTGCCTACAAATAGGCATATCGCCCCCCTGCAGCTGACCACGCCCCCTGCAGCTGACCACGCCCCCTGCAGCTGACCACGCCCCCCTGCAGGAGAGGGGAGCGTGCTCTGATCAAGTCAGAAGAGGGGGAGAAAAATAGATCTCCGTCCTCCGTGTTTTATTATATGATTATATAGAGTCGTTATTCATTTGTTTTAAAGCTCAATAAATAACAAAGAAGACCTCTGACCGGCACTTTTCTAATTTTGTCCGGAAGATTTAAACTTTAACGGACATCTTGACCGGCGAAATAAATCTAACTGAAACTCTGCTGCACGGTCCCCTCGTCCCTTGGAAGAGGCGGAGAGGTGGGTGTTTTTCATCTGCTGGTGGACTACCGGAGAGATTTACAGCAGGAGCAAACGCTTGCCTCGGGGAGAAAAAGAGCCACAGCGGAGAATAAACAGAAGGGCAACCATGCGCGGGAAGTCTTCTTCGCTGTTTTTGTGGCAGACTACAGCGCCACTTACAGGCCTGGCATATGTACTACAGCGTCTCCAGCGCTTTCGAGCGGCAATGGCCGGCTGTGGCCCAACCTCTCATCCCCCTGATGGGTGGAGAGTTGACCAATAGCCGTAGCGCCACCATCCTGACATCAGGACCGTGTTCAAATCTGGATCAGTCTGGATCAGATCCGTTTTTAGAGATTTGAGTATGGAGGAAAAGAGAGAGGGTTGTGTTTTCTGACACTTGGTGAGTTCCCTGACACACCGGGGACACATCTTCATGTATAAAAGACGTACAAAAGTGCATTTTGCATGATAGGTCCCCTTTAAATATACATTTTAGAATGATGTCATGTAAATGTTTTCTGCCGTTGCTGTTGTGTTGTGTAAAAATGAATAAATATAACCTACATAAATCCCCAAATGAAAAGCCCTGACCTGTCTTCATGGTGTTGAGCACGCCCATGGGGGCGCGCAGCACGGCGCTCAGCATCTGCTCGTGGAGTCTTTTGGACACGGTGAGTAACGTGTGCACCAAAGGAAGTCCTCTGAAGAAACCCAACGCCAGCACGCTCTCCGACGTCGCCACGTAGATGTAGATGATGTAATACGCGCTGGTCGGCGTGACGATAACAGCCAGGTGGGTGGCCGGCGACGAGGCGTTCTGCGGCTGCTCGTCGATGTAGTTCGGAGACGAAGGGTTAAGGCTGTCCCTCCAGATCTCACTGTGGTGCACAAGGATTATAAATATTAATAATGGTAAAAAAAAATAGACACTCAGTAAAGCCTGAAACAGCAGCACTTCTCATACAGAGGATGCAGCTCATAGTGCGTTCACAATTTGGCAAGACTAACAAGATAAGTATTTTAATATATGTCAGAGGTTTAAGCGTTTAGGACACATGCAGCATCTGTAGAAGAAGAATTAGGAGGGAGGAACCCCTCTGTAATGGTCACACATGCAGAGCACACAGTGACGTGTTCTCTGCTTTTAACCCATCCTAGCACCAGGAGTCTAGTACCAGGAGCAGTGGGCAGCTATTGTACAGCGCCCGGGGAGCAATGGGAGTGGGGGGTGTCCGGTGCCTTGCTCAAGGGCACCACGGCAGGACAGGAGGTGAACTGGGACCTCTCCAAGTAGCAGTCCACACTCCATATTAAAGTTCACAAATGTCTGGTCGGGGACTTGAACCTAGTGACTGTAGGGGCTTGGACTGGGAGCCGTAGGGTTGCCGGTTCAAGTCCCCGACCAGACATTTGAGATATAGAACGGGAACTTTAAAATGTTTTCAATGTTCTGCAATAGCAATTATATAGAAATATTAAAAAAAATTATGAAAATGTCTTTCTCAAACATCTTCAAAATGTAAATTAAAACGTACTTCTGTCACGAAAAACTAAACATGAAACGATAACACTGGAAATCCAGACAGGGGTCTCTTTAAGGTGAAACATTACACTTACTCAGTAATGAGGAAAATGCCAATGACTGAACCAGCAACCTGTAATGAAATGAAAAGAAGAGATATTTATTGCGAGTTAACATAATTATAAATGAGATGAAAGTGTGTATTTTACCTCAATGATGAAGACGAAGACGATGAAGAACAGGACGTAGACTACGCTCTTGTTGGTGGTGATGTAGCGCAGGTAAGTGCTCCATGAGGTAGTTTCAAAGATGTTCTCACGCTCATCTGCGAAGCATTGCTGCGAGGAAACACAAATACTCATTCACCGTACAGATACTATCAGCTACCTAGGGAACCAGACGAAGGGCCACAAAATCAAGAACGGTTCTTTTGGGTTTCACAAGATAAAGACACATTGAGGGTCAAGCAAATAGACAGCTTTGTTGTGGAAACCCAAACATTGAAATGTGTCTTCTCATACTGATAGTGTATGCCTTAGGGTTGCACTATTTTCTTGACCTGTTTTATGTATTTTATTATTGTAAATTACTCTTTAAAAAGAGCCTGGGACTTTCATTGAGCGGCTGATCAGCTGCTGCTGGTAGTCCCTAAAACAAAGAGAAAGACCAGGGGAGACCGAGCCATCTCAGCGGTCGCCCCCAGGCTCTGGAACGACCTGCCCCCCCCCCCCCCCCCCCCCATGTCAAATTGTCGGCCACCCTTCAAACTTTTAAGTCCCGCCTGAAGACCCACCTCTTTTCCCTCGCTTTCGAGTCAGTTTGAGCTGTTTCATCGATTTGTCTGTCCATAGCCCTTATGTGGCTTTTATCTATTCTTGTAATATTCTATTTTATTATAATGTTATGTGGCTGTGAAGCACTTCGGTAAAACCCTCTGTTTAAAAAGCTTTAAGGCCAGACACCCCAGTTCTGGCCTCACTGCACTGGCTTCCAGTTCGGTTCAGAATAGATTTTAAAACCCTTTTATTTGTTTTCAAAGCACTAAATGGGCTGGCTCCGGCCTATGTAGCCGAACTCCTCCAGCGCTACACCCCAGGCAGAGCCTTAAGGTCTGCTGACCAGCTGCTGCTGATAGTGCCTAAGACCAGGCTCAAAACCAGAGGGTACCGAGCATTCGCAGCAGCTGGCCCCAGGCTCTGGAACACTCTGCCCCTCCATGTGAGGTCGGCCCAGACCCTGGGGGTTTTTAAATCAACACTTAAAACTCACTTTTTCTCTCTGGCCTTCTAGGCTTCTCTTATCAAGAATAACTTTTACCCAAGACCGTTTCCCTCTCTAACCTCTCGAGTTTTATTAGAGGGAAACGGTTTTTAGAGTGGCTTAGACAGGCCGGGGAGTGTTACAATTCGTAGACACAGCGTACCTCCCTATCTCTCGTCAATTTCCAACTAAGGCTCCAGTGGGGACCTTGTTCCCTGAGTGTGCTTCTCCACCTATGTTTCTTACTCTCTCACTTGCTACCCTTTGCCCTCAACCTATTCTAAGGGAGTGCTTGTTCTTCCGTCTGTCTGTGTCTGTGTATTCTCTTGTCCCGATTAACCCAGCCAAATCTTTTTTCTTGTTTTGTATCTATATCTACGCCGGGATCCGGAGTCGAGGCTGATCCTCTTGCTGTAGTCCTGGATCCTCTATCCTGAGTTCTGGATTAAGTCGTGGACTTCGGGTCGTGGCTGAACCTGTCTCTGCGGTCCTGCCTTGGGTCTCGCCATGCTGCTTCCCTGATGGCTTCCACAGGATTGTAGCTGACATCCTCGTGGATTCATCTTCTTATTACAGACACATGCATTTCCTAACATTTGGTCTATATGCTGTGAAATGTATTATCTCTTGGATTTACACACGGCATCTATTGCACGTCTGTCCGTCCTGGGAGAGGGATCCCTCCTCTGTTGCTCTCCCTGAGGGTTCTCCCATGTTCCCTTTAAACTGTGGGTTTGCTCTGGAAGTTTTTCCTTGTACGATGTGAGGGTCTAAGGACAGAGGGTCTAAGGACAGAGGGTCTGAGGACAGAGGGTCTAAGGACAGAGGGTCTAAGGACAGAGGGTGTCGTTTTTCTCATACTGATATTCTGAACAATCTGTGCTGTTGTATTTGCTGTAAAGTGTCTCTACTGTAGGCTATTTTTATTATATGTACAGCACTTTGGCTCCACCAACAATCGTTTATAAATGTACTATATAAATAAAACTTGATTTGATTTGATCAATGAAAGTCTTAGGTCACAGGCTCCTCCAACAGTGCAACACAATAACACAGATAACATAGTACAGGTAAATAAAATAATATTGAATATAATAGAAACAGTGCAGAATAGTCTATATACAAGTAATTGGAATATTGATGTATACGAGTTGTAAACAGATGAATGTCATGGATGTTCATTCAAAAGTTTTTCAAGGTTAATTGCACTTCTTCAAACTCGCTTTGGATCAAAATGAGTAGTGTAACAAATCTCTACCTCCATGTTCCTCTTCGTCCACGTCGTCACTGATGTCGTAACGCTGTCTTTGGAGAGGCGGCGGGCGTAGATGTCGAGCTCTGGCGCCAGGTCGCACTGCGGCGCGACGGACGGCTTCTTCCTGAAGGACGACTGCATGTGCTCGCGCCTCTCGTTGCCCTGAGGGTTGGTGATGAAGGCCAGGACCGACTGCCTGCGCTGCCCGTTGAGGTGCTGCAGCCCGTTGTGGTACAGGTTCCCTCTGGGGAGAACCTCCTCCACCTGGTCGTCCTCGGGAACCATGGAGAACTTCCTCTCTGAGAGCTCCCTCACACCGTCCTCTATGGTGGTGCTAGCAGTCTGTTGGGAGCAGAGGTGGGAAGTAGTGGAGTACAAATACTTTGTTACTGTACTTAAGTTCATTGTTCTGGTATCAGTACTTTGCTCCACTACTATTACTTTTACTTCTTACATGTTGAACACAAATACCTACTTTCTACTTCTTACATGTTGAACCCAAATACCTGTACTTTCTGCTTCTTACATGTTGAACTCAAATACCTGAACTTTCTACTTCTTACATGTTGAACCCAAATACCTGTACTTTCTACTTCTTACATGTTGAACTCAAATACCTGAACTTTCTACTTCTTACATGTTGAACTCAAATACCTGTACTTTCTACTTCTTACATGTTGAACTCAAATACCTGTACTTTCTACTTCTTACATGTTGAACTCAAATACCTGAACTTTCTACTTCTTACATGTTTGAACTCAAATACCTGTACTTTCTACTTCTTACATGTTGAACTCAAATACCTGAACTTTCTACTTCTCACATGTTGAACTCAAATACCTGAACTTTCTACTTCTTACATGTTGAACTCAAATACCTGTACTTTCTACTTCTTACATGTTGAACCCAAATACCTGTACTTTCTACTTCTTACATGTTGAACCCAAACACCTGTACTTTCTACTTCTTACATGTTGAACCCAAATACCTGTACTTTCTACTTCTTACATGTTGAACACAAATACCTCTACTTTCTACTTCTTACATGCTGAACGCAAATACCTGTACTTTCTACTTCTCACATGTTGAAATCAAATACCTGTACTTTCTACTTCTTACATGTTGAACCCAAATACCTGTACTTTCTACTTCTTACATGTTGAACCCAAATACCTGTACTTTCTACTTCTCACATGTTGAAATCAAATACCTGTACTTTCTACTTCTCACATGTTGAACTCAAATACCTGTACTTTCTACTTCTTACATGTTGAACTCAAATACCTGTACTTTCTACAGAGGGACCAATGGAAACGTTGTCATGTTGCGTTGTTCAGCATGGAAACATTCATTAGCTAACAATGACATTATTGTTCTATTAACATAAAGGGAGGTCAGGTACTCTTTAAAACAGCTGCTAGTTATGGGTACTTTTTACTGAAGCACATTTCAAAGCCTCTTTACTTCTACTTGAGTAAAGAAGTTTAGTCAGTACTTCTACTTTCACCAGAGTATTTTTAAACACGAGTATCTGTACTTCTACTTGAGTAAAGGATGTGTGTACTTTTGCCATCTCTGGTTGGGAGTTCCCGATGAAGGAGAACTTGCGAGCGGCGGCCAGAGGATTCAGGATGAGGGATTGTTTGCGTTTCTCCGGGTACCCGTCACCTCCTTGGGATCCGTTAATGACCGGCGGCTGCTGCTGGCGGAAAGACTGCCGGAGAGTTTCTGGTCCTCTGAAGCCGGCGGTTTCGTCGACGGAGACCCTTCGGAGGGTTTCCGTGAGGATGGAGCTGCGTCGCTCCGCGTTGCAGTTGTCGTACGCCTCCATGCCGAGGAGCAGGTTGCTGAAGTCGGGACGCTTGGCCTGCAGCTCGGAGAACGTCCCGTAGAAGAAGCAGTCTCCGTTGTGCAGCAGGAGGATCCGGTCCGCTCGCTTTAAATGCTCCAACTTGCTGGTGACCACGATGCGCGTCTTGGAGGCCATACGAGTGCAAACACATCTGTGGAGGTGGTACGAGGAATTTTACTTGGTGTCGTGGTGCATACATAACAAAATAACACGGATAGCGTACTATATTAAGAACACTGTAATACAAATATATAGTAAGATTAGATAGCAGGCGTGAATCCCAAATTCACGTATTTTCATTTATAAAGAAGAAAGGAACAGAAAGATTAAGATGTCAATGTTTTAAAGAATAGCCACTTTAATTGGCTTTTAATCCAAATGTATTTATTCTTGTTTAATCCAGGCTGAAGACTTTTCTTTTTGTCGCTGCTTTTAATTGAACTATTCATATCTTAGACTGCACTGTAACTTTTATCCATGTATTCTTCTTTTAATGTTATTTTATTATCTTTTCTTTTTAATGACTGATTTTAAATGCCATTTTCTTAATGTCTTTCATTTTTTGTAAAGCACTTTGAATTGCCTTGTGTTGAAAAGTGCTATATAAATAAACTTGCCTTGCCTTGCTGGTTTTCTCTTTGTTTCCTCTCTGAAAACCACACCTGAACATCAGCAGGAGAGGACTCTTTAAAGTAGAGACACTACATACTGAATATACACCTGAACATCAGCAGGAGAGGACTCTTTAAAGTAGAGACACTACATACTGATATACACCTGAACATCAGCAGGAGAGAACTCTTTAAAGTAGAGACACTTAATACTGATATACACCTGAACATCAGCAGGAGAGGACTCTTTAAAGTAGAGACACTACATACTGATATACACCTGAACATCAGCAGGAGAGAACTCTTTAAAGTAGGAGACACTACATACTGATATACACTGGACATCAGCAGGAGAGGACTCTTTAAAGTAGAGACACTACATACTGATATACACCTGACATCAGCAGGAGATGACTCTTTAAAGTAGAGACACTACATACTGATATACACCTGAACATCAGCAGGAGAGGACTCTTTAAAGTAGAGACACTACATACTGATATACACCTGAACATCAGCAGGAGAGGACTCTTTAAAATAGAGACACTTAATACTGATATACACCTGAACATCAGCAGGAGAGGACTCTTTAAAGTAGAGACTACATACTGATATACACCTGAACATCAGCAGGAGAGGACTCTTTAAAGTAGAGACAGTACATACTGATATACACCTGAACATCAGCAGGAGAGGACTCTTTAAAATAGAGACACTACATACTGATATACACCTGAACATCAGCAGGAGAGGACTCTTTAAAGTAGAGACACTACATACTGATATACACCTGAACATCAGCAGGAGAGGACTCTTTAAAGTAGAGACACTACATACTGATATACACCTGAACATCAGCAGGAGAGAACTCTTTAAAGTAGAGACACTACATACTGATATACACCTGAACATCAGCAGGAGAGGACTCTTTAAAGTAGAGACACTACATACTGATATACACCTGGACATCAGCAGGAGAGGACTCTTTAAAGTAGAGACACTACATACTGATATACACCTGAACATCAGCAGGAGAGGACTCTTTAAAAGTAGAGACACTACATACTGATATACACCTGAACATCAGCAGGAGAGAACTCTTTAAAGTAGAGACACTACATACTGATATACACCTGGACATCAGCAGGAGAGGACTCTTTAAAGTAGAGACACTACATACTGATATACACCTGAACATCAGCAGAGAGGACTCTTTAAAGTAGAGACACTACATACTGATATACACCTGAACATCAGCAGGAGAGGACTCTTTAAAGTAAAGACACTACATACTGATATACACCTGAACATCAGCAGGAGAGGACTCTTTAAAGTAAAGACACTACATACTGATATACACCTGTTGAAAAGTGCTATATAAATAAACTTGCCTTGTTGTTTCCGTTCTTTGTTTATTTAATTCTCAGGATTAGTTTTTTATTTATTTAGTATTTTTATATATGTACAGTACACAGAATGTATTTCTAGCTCTTTGAGGAATTGAGAGGGTTAGGTATTGTTTTCATTATTTATTTGTTGTATGGTTTTAGTGTTTGAAGCACAAAGTGTAAAAGTAAAGTTTGTGTAGGCACCATGCCCCTTTTTAAAAGTGTTTACATGTTTGCAAAACTGTGTGCCTTAATATTTTCTAAAGACTTATTGACCACAAACTTTAGTATCAACTTGTTATTTATTTTACTAAAGTGAAGTTCACATGTTAATATATCAAAACATGATACAGCAGTTTTATGTCTTCCATCTTTAAGGTTCATAGTTTACTTAATCGTGCATTTTAATTGCATTGATCATAATAACACCTTTAAATCTTTAATATTGAATCTTTAATACTTTTGGGAAGTAGCACACAGCTTATCTACTGGTATTCATTCTCTCCATGGAAGCTATTTTATTATCCTAATTAGTTCAGGTTCATCCAGCAATGATCTCTGCATGCTTCCCTCCTCTGAAGGATGCCAAAGTCCACACATCATCAAAGCATAATTCCCTTTCTGCTTGCCTCCCGTTTCCTGAGAGGGTTTCAGTGTGTCTGAGACAACAACAGATAACCTTGACATTGAAGCTCCTCCACATGAAAGCCTCTCTGTTGGGATTCTACTCACTTCTCAAAGATCTCTTTCTCCGTCACCAGGTCCAGGTGTGTGAAGGGTGCGTCCAGCAGGTAGAGGTCTGCATCCTTATACAACACCGCCCTGAGGAACAGAAACACACACAGGTGAGTCTGTAGTGAGGCGAGGGAAGTGTGTTGGAGAGCACATTCAACACACAGGCCATTCAAAGTGCTTCACAAGATATGTTGCAATAGAAACACATCTACAAACAACATGAAACAAGATAAATATAGAATAAGAAAGGTAAAAATACAAGAATCACATGTTCAGAACGTAGAAAGAGAAGAAAACCTAGTTGTGACTAAATAAATATACTTCACATTAGTATGTAGTGTCTCTACTTTAAAGAGTCCTCCCTGCTGATGTTCAGGTGTAATATCAGTATATAGTGTCTCTACTTTAAAGAGTCCTCTCCTGCTGATGTTCAGGTGTATATCAGTATGTAGTGTCTCTACTTTAAAGAGTCCTCTCCAGCTGAGTTCAGGTGTATATCAGTATGTAGTGTCTCTACTTTAAAGAGTCCTCTCCTGCTGATGTTCAGGTGTATATAGTATGTAGTGGTCTCTACTTTAAAGAGTCCTCTCCTGCTGATGTTCAGGTGTATATCAGTAGGTAGTGTCTCTACTTTAAAGAGTCCTCTCCTGCTGATGTTCAGGGTATATCAGTATGTAGTGTCTCTACTTTAAAGAGTCCTCTCCTGCTGATGTTCAGGTGTATATCAGTATGTAGTGTCTCTACTTTTAAAGAGTCCTCTCCTGCTGATGTTCAGGTGTATAGCAGTATGTAGTGTCTTTACTTTAAAGAGTCCTCTCCTGCTGATGTTCAGGTGTATCATATGTAGTGTCTCTACTTTAAAGAGTCCTCTCCTGCTGATGTTCAGGTGTATATCAGTATGTAGTGTCACTACATGTCTCCATGCTTTAACGTTCAAAAAGCTCTTTATTTTTCTCATGTGCTGCAGCACCTCTTTTCACCCTCTGTCTGAAACCAGAGCCCAGTCTGCTCTGATTGGTTAGCTGGCCGGCTCTGTTATGATTGGTCGACCGCTTAGAGATGCCCCGCCCCTTAGCCTATCACGTCCATGAGTCTAATGGAGGCGTTTTGACGCAGAGGGGAAGGGATTTTTAGCAGCGACGTGCAGTCACGGCTCCTACACACGCGGCGGCGTGCGTTGTCGCCTGCCGGCGGGGGGGGGGATGAACTCGACCAACAACCAATCACATGAATCTCCCGCCCCAGACACACAAGCATGCGGTTTGATTGGCTAGAGCTTGCACTGGCATATTATTCGATTGGCTGCCGCCTCCGTCGAGGCGGCAAAAGTAGAACATTGCTCTACTTTTGCAGCGAGCACCGTGAGAGAAGCTACGCTTTGCTCCCACAATGCAGTTCGGCGAATCGTGACGTCACCCCATTCAAAGTGAATGAGCAGAAGCGTTGAAGCGGCAACGCACGCCGCCGTGTGTAGGCTCCGTCAGGGGAGGCAGAAGTTACTCCAAGTAACGGAAAAACAACTAAGAAAAACTAAATAGTAATAATAATAAAATGTCTCCACTGATCTGTGTTGTAAATGTGATTTATGTTTGATTCCAATCGCTTTTTATAGTCAAAATCAGCAAATTGACCGAGCTCCGCTACAACTACGGGTAGCGATGAGGAGTGAGGCGCAGATGAGCTCTGCCTCACCTCAGAATGCGTCACCCCACAGAAACTGTCTGGAAAGCCCTAAGCGCATGCCTGCACCATCTCACTGTATGTCACCAATGTAATGTTTGTAGATCTTTTATTACATTTATCCTCGCCATCCATATTCTCTAAATAACTTATTTCACGTATATATGATATTTAGGCTCGCTGGTCTCATCATACAACGGCAATGAACAAAGCACCAGGGGAGGCAGCCATAACCTCTGCCGCACTGAAGGGGGCGCAAGTGAGCCCACAGGTTCTGTTGCTACTGTTTATTCTACGCAGAGACGGTAGATGCAAACAACAAACTAGACTTTTGAAACTAGAGGAAGATAAGGAAGACTTTTACAAAACAGTGATAGAGATTGTTGTCCAGAAGCAAAGCATGGACTTCATCTTCAAGTCAAGGTAAGACCACCATTGTAATGAAAATGGGATCTTACTAAGAAAGAACAATCCAATATTTTGGGTATCCTTTTGTTGAACAGTCTGTTTAAAATGAATCGAAGCATCAGACTAAAAAAGCTTTTGAAAATAACCGAATATTTCGATTAAGGTCAAAATATAATATTTGTAAATCTGAGTCAATGCCTCACCAGCCATGAACCTCACCGCACGTCACTGATTTTTAGCCTTTGCAGACCATTTACATGCACTAAAACCCATATAACACACTACAGGACAGAGAAAAACGCATAATAGGGACCCTTTAAGAAATGGATCAGAGGGCTCTATCCACCACTGGGAAAACTCTATGCCAGATTGGTGTAAATGAGGAAGTTGCAACTGATGCATGCAAGACACTTAACCAATAAATAATGCATGGAGAAATGAGAGTGTCTGATTTAATGGAGTAGTAAAAGGCTTAGGAAGCACTCGTCATTGAAACCTGACACCATAAACCATAACAGTTAGTGCAGACAGACGCACACAGATAAGAGTGATAGATGATGCTTATCAGCTCCAGCAGATTCTGATTATTTACAACAGAGGCTCCATTCTTTACACCGATGGGAACTGTAACCTGAAACATTGCCAAGGACATTAAATCCTCCACACTTGTAAATGTTATTAAGCAGACGTTTTTATTGGCTTACAAGGAATGGAGCCTCTTACCTTGGAAGTGCCAGTAATGATATAATATGTTTATTGCTTTGAAATTGATGGTTTTAATGTATTTATTGCGTACCTATAATGTTTATGCAGACCTTTAGTAAACAAATTGATTATCTCTTTGAAAACAAGCCACAGAAATATCTCACTGCTTGCTATATTTGTCTTTTCACCAATTAAGGGTATGACTAAATAAAAATCCATAATCATGATCTGTTTTTGTTGATTGCAAACCAACAACACATTAAAGGTTGGGGAAAGAAATGGCTGTCATTATGACTAATTAGCGGATGATGTGTGTGCTAATGGATACAGAAATAATAGTGATTGAAAGACATGATGTAGTATTTCAAAGGGTTTGGTCCTTAAACCCGGAAATGACTCAGCATTTTCGTCTAAATGTCAATGTTTTTGGTAAGCTGCCTTAAAATAATGTCTTAAAGCTGAAGAGATGTTCATGTTTTGTTCTACGACATAAAATACGCCAGTAAATACCCCACTGGTGAATTTAAAAACAGCGTTTGCTAACAAGTGTCTAAATGAGACGACTAAACGTCAACACGCCCAACATTAGCCACCTTTAGCTTAGCGGTGGTGACGTGAAGTCATGTGACCGTGCTGTAGTTCCTTTATAGCCCAACATTAGCCACCTTTAGCTTAGCGGTGATGACGTGAAGTCATGTGACCGTGCTGTAGTTCCTTTATAGCCCAACATTAGTCGCCTTTAGCTTAGCGGTGGTGACGTGAAGTCATGTGACCGTGCTGTAGTTCCTTTATAACCTAACGTTAGCCTCCTTTAGCTTAGCGGTGGTGACGTGAAGTCATGTGACCGTGCTGTAGTTCCTTTATAGCCCAACATTAGCCCCCTTTAGCTTAGCGGTGGTGACGTGAAGTCATGTGACCGTGCTGTAGTTCCTTTATAGTCCAACATTAGCCACCTTTAGCTTAGCGGTGGTGACGTGAAGCCATGTGACCGTGCTGTAGTTCCTTTATAGCCCAACATTAGCCACCTTTAGCTTAGCGGTGTTGACGTGAAGTCATGTGACCGTGCTGTAGTTCCTTTATAGCCCAACATTAGCCACCTTTAGCTTAGCGGTGTTGACGTGAAGTCATGTGACCGTGCTGTAGTTCCTTTATAGCGCAACTATAGCGACGATATGTGAAGATTATCCTAATACATAATCTCTGCGCCTCTTTTTGAACTAGCAGGGTTCCTGCTGTTCTGAACTCATATCCTCATGGTTTCGTATCTTGAAACGTAATGTAATGTAAAATAGGGGGTGAATAAGATAGAGTATCAGGTGTGACAGGAAGTACCTGGCCAGGCCGAGGCGAGCCCTCTGACCCCCGCTGAGCGTCACCCCTCCCTCCACCAGGAGCGTCTTGTCTTTCTCCGGCAGCAAGGCAAAGTCCTGGAGCGGAAATAAAAGAGGTGTGATATCAGAGAGCTTGGCAGAAAGGCAAAACATATTCATGTCAAAATATCTCACTTCCACCTTTTCCATATCAGCCTCTACTTTCTTTATTGTCCTTGTGAATTAATTCCTTTCATGTTATTTCTCAATTATTCTCTAAATGGTGATCAAAAAACCTTGATCACTTGAGCACTGCTGAAGTATTTCAATTAAATGCCTAAAATATGAATAAACAAGGTGGGAAATGGAGCCATGGAGTCTATATTTACTAATTTATTTACATAACAGATGTATTTCTCAATTAAATGAAAATATATATATTTAATTACTTTTAATGTTTCAAGTCCTTGAAAATAATTGTAATATCTTATTCCCATTCATTCGCAGTGTATTGCAATTAAACCCACAAAGTATTTACAGTAATACAATTCTTTTTGGGGGAAATTGTATCTAGGTTCTGCGTGTATGACGTTTACCTGCTCATTAAAGTCATTCATGTTCATTTGATCAGAGTTTTATGTCAAAGCACAACAAAAAGCACACAGATGGGACGGACACATGAAGGATGTCACAAGCCAACACATACGCTGGTTATTGAAAGTGAAACTACACGCCCACACCAGTAAGGATGAAGTGACAGCACAGGTTTATCATCGTTAAAACAAACCTACCTTTTTAAGGCAGCTTCCGCCGTCCTGACGGCAGCGCGGAGGGGATCAAGTTAACAGGGTGTTTAACCAGCTTGTAAGTAAGGCAGCGTCAGTAAAAACATGTGTTGTGTGTCTCAGTGGTAACAAAAGGCTGGAGAGGAGTTTACAGAGGAGAGGAACCACCCACCACAGTCTGTCTGCGGCTGAAGGGCAACAATGGGAGGAATTACAGTCTCAAGACCCCTAAACGCATCGTCTGTCTGCTGCACAAGACCCCTAAACGCATCGTCTGTCTGCTGCACAAGACGACACAAGACCCCTAAACGCATCGTCTGTCTGCTGCAAGCAAGACCCCCTAAACGCATCATCTGTCTGCTGCACAAGACCCCTACACGCATCGTCTGTCTGCTACAACAAGACGACACAAGACCCCTTACGCATCGTCTGTCTGCTGCACAACACCCTAAACGCATCAATCTGTCTGCTGCACAAGACCCCTAAACGCATCATCTGTCTGCTGCACAGACCCCTAAACGCATCATCTGGTCTGCTGCACAAGACCCCTAAACGCATCGTCTGTCTGCTACACAGACGACACAAGACCCCTAAACGCATCGTCTGTCTGCTGCACAAGACCCCTTAACGCATCGTCTGTCTGCTGCACAAGACCCCTTAACGCATCATCTGTCTGCTGCACAAGACCCTAAACGCATCATCTGTCTGCTACACAAGACGACACAAGACCCCTAAACGCATCGTCTGTCTGCTGCACAAGACCCCTAAACGCATCGTCTGTCTGCTGCACAAGACCCCTTAACGCATCGTCTGTCTGCTGCACAAGACGACACAAGACCCCTCAACCCATCATCTGCTGCTGCACAAGACGACACAAGACCCCTAAACGCATCGTCTGTCTGCTGCACAAGACGACACAAGACCCCTAAACGCATCGTCTGTCTGCTACACAAGACCCCTAAACGCATCGTCTGTCTGCTGCACAAGACCCCTAAACGCATCGTCTGTCTGCTGCACAAGACCCCTAAACGCATCGTCTCTCAGGGTCGCTGTGAGACTGACCGTTGAGCGACCCGACCAAGCAAGGAGGCAGAGAGTTCAAATATAACCCGGTGTGGGCATTTAATTCTCCTTGTGGTACATGACACAGCCTCAATCTTACTGTCTCCTGTGAACACAGTCACCAGCAGCAAGGATCTCACACACCCTACCTGTCCACTGATCAGGCCAATAAGACACAGGTGGGGGGGGGAGGAGACAAACACAGGGCACCAGGTGACCACAATCACCAGTAACAGACAAGAACGGGAGGGGGGAACACCTTGTCAAACTAAAGCACATGTGCAATATTACAAGGCCCGAAGCCGTCAGTCCACTGCTACCTTCGTCACAGTGGTCTTGGGGAATTTTCCCCCTTCAAACTTCCTCTATTTTAGCTTTTTATTTTTATATTACGTGACATAAAATGCAGAATTTCTCCAAAAAATATGAATTGTTATTTTCTATTTTATTTCATTTGGATGTGGCCATTTACTTTTGAATGTTTATTTTCCATTTGATTTCATTTTGTATTCATGTGCAACGCCTTGTCTACATGTTGCTGTGGCAAAAAGAAATCCAAATTGGTATCAATAAAGTATATCTAATCTGATCTAACCAAACAAAACACAGTTGTAAAATTGAGAATATGTGTACTTTTGAACTCGTATATTTAGATATACAAATATAAGATCACTCCGGTTTAAAGATGTACCTTCTTTAATGCTATACTACTAAAACATGGCACTTTAATTAACAATCACTCCTAACTGAAACTGAGTATCAACCAAAACACAGCTTCTTGTCAGCGGCTTTTTTAATTAAACTTTGAAGGAAATGTCTCCAATGTTCACGCTCACAAACAAAGCACTTCCTGTCATTTACATACAGTACACAGACACCTCTCCTCACAGACACCATACGGTACATCGAGGCGTGGATGTGGCATGCCAGCTTTGTTTGCAGTGACAACAAGTTTTGTTTTTGTTAGAAACACTGAACCACAGGAGATTAGGCGTGGTAGTAAACACCATCACGCTCCAACCCTCTGCTGTATTTAAAATATCAACAACACTCACAAAAACGTCACTGATGTATCAACATACACTTTATGTAAGTGTTAGTTTACAAAACGAGATTATGGACATGCCACTATCCGTTACTGTATATATTCAATGTAGTAATTAACTGTATTTTTATTCCTTTTAATACCCACGTTCGCATCATAAATCACATTAAAATCACCTTCTTAACATAATATTTATGTGTAGAAATGTACGTTATAATTTGTTGTTGTTTGTGTCTGTTTACACATTGTACTCAATTTATTTAATTATGAAAGTATAAGCAGTATAAGAAACCATTTGAAAAATAGAGCGGCAATGATAAATGGATTTATCTGAAGGTCGTTTGACAGTAAACAAATCTATTAAATATTAGTAAACATGCATTCTGCAAACATGGCATAAAATGCTTAATTTAGCCTAAAAAAAGGAAGACTTTCTGCTTTTCTTCGTGTTATTTCATATAAAACTGAATATTGTAAAACAGACATTTCAGACAACCCATAGATTTTTTAGAAAAAACTAGATTTTCTACTATTTTTTATAATTTAAAGACCATACGATTGAATAAGGAAAATAATCAATAATGTTATAAATCGATGGTAAAGATGTATTCATATCACTTTGAGGATCTTTCACCACGGTAAGCACGGACGGGCAAGAGTCACATGTTCCTGCTTAACTATATAACACATATTTGACACCAGCCGACAGATCTGATGCTTTTCTGCTGTGTGTTGAAAACGTCTCATAATTCCATCCCAGAGACACAATGTGAGATTTCCATGGCAACAGAGGAGACATTATTCTGCTGAGGGGCCCGTCACTCAACACTGAGGCTTATGAGAGTGTGTGTGTGTGTGTGTGTGTGTGTCAGAGACAGAATGTCCAAGCAAGTGTGGGTGTGTGTGTGTGTGTGTGTGTGTGTGTGTGTGTGTGTGTGTGTGTGTGTGTGTGTGTGTGTGTGTGTGTGTGTGTGTTGTGTGTGTGGTGTGTGTGTGTGTGTGTGTGTGTGTGTGTGTGTGTGTGTGTGTGTGTGTGTGTGTGAGAGAGGGACATAAAGGGTGTAAATGTCGACGGGGGGGAAACCTGAAACTACTTGATGCCAGAAAAAGGAAAGGAAAGCAGAGAGCATCAGACTTGAGGAGCAAAAACACATTTGCTGGAGAGAAATCTGCCCCTAAAAATATGATATGTGTAACTACAGTATAAAGCCATATTCAGTCAGCGTTGGTTGGACTGTAAAGTATCGTTCTGAAGTAGTTTTAAGGTACTTCAGTATTTAAATTCTCTGCCACTTTATAAACTAAGATTTAGTAGATGTTGTGTTTTGAGATGTTTGAGGACATGGTCGTCTGACTGAAAACAGGCTGCAGATAATGTAATGCAAAAATCCTCTTGCTATGACAGAATTGATGTCTTTTGGTGATTTCAGAACAAACGAAATAAAACATTATAAAAAGATAATCTGTGTAGTGTGTGCATGAGCAACAACAACCACCAGGGTGGATCACACCTCCTACATCTGCAAAACATATGATAGAAAAGATGATATTTTGAAAGTACCTCCTCCAGCTGGCAGGCCTTGATGACGGAGGTGTAGCGGTACTCGTCGTATGTCAGCCCGAACAGGATGTTGTCTCTGATCGTCCCCGGCATGATCCAGGAGGTCTGAGGCGAGAAGGAGACGCGTCCGCTGTGTCGGATTTTACCCTCCGACGGCACCAGCTCCCCGAGGATCAGCATGAGCAGGGAGCTCTGCAGGAAGCAGGAAGCACACGGTCACATTTTGATAATAATACACGTTATTTATATAGCCCCTTTCATGCTTGGCGCAGCCCAAAGTGCTTTACAGAGTATGACAACAAATCACAATAACAAATTAGGAACAATAATATATGTTAAAACAACAGAGACGGCGAAAGTACACACATCCTTTACTCAAGTAGAAGTACAGATACTAGTGTTTAAAAATACTCTAAAGAATAATGATCACGCCACCAAACACACATTCAAACTAAAAGAACCAGCTGTTTGGAAAATGAGAGAAGTAGAAAGTACAGGTATTTGGGTTCAACATGTAAGAAGTAGAAAGTACAGGTATTTGGGTTCAACATGTGAGAAGTAGAAAGTACAGGTATTTGTGTTCAACATGTAAGAAGTAGAAAGTACAGGTATTTGTGTTCAACATGTAAGAAGTAGAAAGTACAGGTATTTGAGTTCAACATGTAAGAAGTAGAAAGTACAGGTATTTGGGTTCAACATGTGAGAAGTAGAAAGTACAGGTATTTGAGTTCAACATGTAAGAAGTAGAAAGTACAGGTATTTGGGTTCAACATGTAAGAAGTAGAAAGTACAGGTATTTGTGTTCAACATGTAAGAAGTAGAAAGTACAGGTATTTGTGTTCAACATGTAAGAAGTAGAAAGTACAGGTATTTGAGTTCAACATGTAAGAAGTAGAAAGTACAGGTATTTGGGTTCAACATGTAAGAAGTAGAAAGTACAGGTGTTTGTGTTCAACATGTAAGAAGTAGAAAGTACAGGTATTTGAGTTCAACATGTAAGAAGTAGAAAGTACAGGTATTTGTGTTCAACATGTAAGAAGTAGAAAGTACAGGTATTTGTGTTCAACATGTAAGAAGTAGAAAGTACAGGTATTGAGTTCAACATGTAAGAAGTAGAAAGTACAGGTATTTGGGTTCAACATGTAAGAAGTAGAAAGTACAGGTGTTTGTGTTCAACATGTAAGAAGTAGAAAGTACAGGTATTTGAGTTCAACATGTAAGAAGTAGAAAGTACAGGTATTGGAGTTCAACATGTAAGAAGTAGAAAGTACAGGTATTTGAGTTCAACATGTAAGAAGTAGAAAGTACAGGTATTTGTGTTCAAAGTGTGAGAAGTAGAAAGTACAGGTATTTGTGTTCAAAATGTAAGAAGTAGAAAGTACAGGTATTTGTGTTCAAAGTGTAAGAAGTAGAAAGTACAGGTATTGGTGTTCAACATGTGAGAAGTAGAAAGTACCGGTATTTGTGTTCAACATGTAAGAAGTAGAAAGTACAGGTATTTGAGTTCAACATGTAAGAAGTAGAAAGTACAGGTATTTGTGTTCAACATGTAAGAAGTAGAAAGTACAGGTATTTGTGTTCAACATGTAAGAAGTAGAAAGTACAGGTATTTGAGTTCAACATGTAAGAAGTAGAAAGTACAGGTATTTGAGTTCAACATGTAAGAAGTAGAAAGTACAGGTATTTGAGTTCAACATGTAAGAAGTAGAAAGTACAGGTATTTGGGTTCAACATGTAAGAATTAGAAAGTACAGGTATTTGGGTTCAACATGTAAGAAGTAGAAAGTACAGGTATTTGTGTTCAACATGTAAGAAGTAGAAAGTACAGGTGTTTGAGTTCAACATGTAAGAAGTAGAAAGTACAGGTATTTGGATTCAACATGTAAGAAGTAGAAAGTAAAGGTATTTGGGTTCAACATGTAAGAAGTAGAAAGTACAGGTGTTTGAGTTCAACATGTAAGAAGTAGAAAGTACAGGTATTTGAGTTCAACATGTGAGAAGTAGAAAGTACAGGTATTTGGATTCAACATGTAAGAAGTAGAAAGTAAAGGTATTTGTGTTCAACATGTGAGAAGTAGAAAGTACAGGTATTTGGGTTCAACATGTGAGAAGTAGAAAGTACAGGTATTTGTGTTCAAAGTGTAAGAAGTAGAAAGTACAGGTATTTGTGTTCAACATGTAAGAAGTAGAAAGTACAGGTATTTGGGTTCAACATGTAAGAAGTAGAAAGTACAGGTATTTGAGTTCAACATGTAAGAAGTAGAAAGTACAGGTATTTGAGTTCAACATGTAAGAAGTAGAAAGTACAGGTATTTGAGTTCAACATGTAAGAAGTAGAAAGTACAGGTATTTGGGTTCAACATGTAAGAATTAGAAAGTACAGGTATTTGGGTTCAACATGTAAGAAGTAGAAAGTACAGGTATTTGTGTTCAACATGTAAGAAGTAGAAAGTACAGGTGTTTGAGTTCAACATGTAAGAAGTAGAAAGTACAGGTATTTGAGTTCAACATGTGAGAAGTAGAAAGTACAGGTATTTGGATTCAACATGTAAGAAGTAGAAAGTAAAGGTATTTGGGTTCAACATGTAAGAAGTAGAAAGTACAGGTGTTTGAGTTCAACATGTAAGAAGTAGAAAGTACAGGTATTTGAGTTCAACATGTGAGAAGTAGAAAGTACAGGTATTTGGATTCAACATGTAAGAAGTAGAAAGTAAAGGTATTTGTGTTCAACATGTGAGAAGTAGAAAGTACAGGTATTTGGGTTCAACATGTGAGAACTAGAAAGTACAGGTATTTGTGTTCAAAGTGTAAGAAGTAGAAAGTACAGGTATTTGTGTTCAACATGTAAGAAGTAGAAAGTACAGGTATTTGGGTTCAACATGTAAGAAGTAGAAAGTACAGGTATTTGGGTTCAACATGTAAGAAGTAGAAAGTACAGGTATTTGAGTTCAACATGTAAGAAGTAGAAAGTACAGGTGTTTGGGTTCAACATGTAAGAAGTAGAAAGTACAGGTATTTGGGTTCAACATGTAAGAAGTAGAAAGTACAGGTATTTGTGTTCAACATGTGAGAAGTAGAAAATACAGGTGTTTGGGTTCAACATGTAAGAAGTAGAAAGTACAGGTATTTGTGTTCAAAATGTAAGAAGTAGAAAGTACAGGTATTTGAGTTCAACATGTAAGAAGTAGAAAGTACAGATATTTGGGATCAACATGTGAGAAGTAGAAAGTACAGGTATTTGTGTTCAAAAAGTGAGAAGTAGAAAATACAGGTGTTTGGGTTCAACATGTAAGAAGTAGAAAGTACAGGTATTTGTGTTCAAAATGTAAGAAGTAGAAAGTACAGGTATTTGAGTTCAACATGTAAGAAGTAGAAAGTACAGATATTTGGGATCAACATGTGAGAAGTAGAAAGTACAGGTATTTGTGTTCAACATGTGAGAAGTAGAAAGTACAGGTGTTTGGGTTCAACATGTAAGAAGTAAAAGTTGTCAGAAAAATAAGTAGTGGAGTAAAGTACTGATACCAGAACAATGTAACAAAGTATTTGTACTCCACTACTTCCCACCTCTGTAAAACAATAAAACACGAACAGTAATACTACTAAATATGATAAGCCAAATTCAAAAGATAGGTCTTTAATTGTCTGTCTTCCAATGGAGGTTGCCGTTCTAAGATCAAATGGGAGACCGTCCCACAGTTTTGGGCCATAAAAGCAGAAAGCAGTCTCCCCAGTTTTCTTGCAATGCACTCTAGGTTAGGGCTGAACGATTAATCGATGTTGTTCTTCTTGTGTCTCAGTCATCCACAATCAATCAGGAGTGCTGTGCTCCACATGTACCAGCCATTGTTAACCAATCAGAAGAGGCCCATGATAGAAAGTGATAGACAGATTGATCCAATCACCTGCCAAGTATTTTTGAAATACTTTTCCAAATGGCTTCCAATGGAGCTTTAGATGGTTCGGTGAAAGCATCTGGGTCAGGTTAGCAATGCTCCATCACATGTTTCTATCACAGGGTGAATCTTAAACTGAAGCTTGACTTTAAAGCAACCCAACGGAAGTTTCATGTAAGTTTAGTTCTTTCACTCGTAGCTCGGGCTGCGGGGGTGCTAGAGACGGGAGCACGTTGATACGACCTTCCTAGCCGGAGATATGGCCGCATTTTACAATAAACTTCCGTTGGGTCGCTTAAAAACAAATATCGCAAATCGAATCGCAATATCTGTCAGAAAAATCACAATTAGATTATTTCCCCAAATCGTGCAGGCCTACTCTAGGTACTTTTAAAAGTGAACCATTGGAGGATCTAAGTGTCCTTGCTGGTTGATGAAATGAGAGACTTAATTAGGTTGGTGCACGGTTATGTAAAGCCTTGTTAATCATTCAAAGCACTTCTGAAGGACACCAGTAACCAGTGCAGTGATTCCAGCACCGGCGAAATGTGGTCTCTTTGATATACTACATTTATTATATAATGTGTTTTTATTAAAGGACAGATACATTCATGCAATGTTACAATTGAAGCAGTGCTTTTTTTCATCTATTTTGTATTGATTTACCCTTTAGAAGTAACTCTAGGGCAACAGAATATAGGCCCTTGGTATTCATTTCTAGAATTCCTGATAAGGTTCCAAAAACAAAACCCCAGAAGCTTTTTAATCTGAGACAACAAGAGAGCATGTAAGCTAGGTTTGCAGCGGTGTTGTTGCAGCCGTCGAATCTATTGACAACATTTGGGTAAATCTTGACACGATATACTACATTTGGATTGTAACGTATTAAAACAATGCTCTAATTTAAAACAAGCTGGTGCAGTGATGATGTTTTAACGAAAAGCCAATGGGGTTTTTGGATTTTTAAATATTAATAAGATTTGTGGCAAAAACCACCATTATGATACTTACACGTTTTGTTCTGCAGGATCATCTCCACATATTACCACCACTTAATGATTATAAAAAGCTAATGTTGGACTATAAAGGAGCTACAGCACAGTCACATGACTTCAAGTCAGCACTGCTAAGCTAAGGGTGGCTAATGTTGGGCTAAAAAGGAACTACAGCACGGTCACATGACTTCAAGTCAGCACCGCTAAGCTAAAGGTGGCTAATGTAAGGCGATAAAGGAACTACAGCACGGTCACATGACTTCACGTCTGCACCGCTAAGCTAAGGGTGGCTAATGTTGGGCTATAAACGAACTACAGCACGGTCACATGACTTCAAGTCAGCACCGCTAAGCTAAAGGTGGCTAATGTTGGGCTAAAAAGGAACTACAGCACGGTCACATGACTTCAAGTCAGCACCGCTAAGCTAAAGGTGGCTAATGTTGGGCTAAAAAGGAACTACAGCACGGTCACATGACTTCAAGTCAGCACCGCTAAGCTAAAGGTGGCTAATGTAAGGCGATAAAGGAACTACAGCACGGTCACATGACTTCACGTCTGCACCGCTAAGCTAAGGGTGGCTAATGTTGGGCTATAAACGAACTACAGCACGGTCACATGACTTCACGTCAGCACTGCTAAGCTAAAGGTGGCTAATGTTGGGCTATAAAGGAACAACAGTACGGTCACATGACTTCAAGTCAGCACTGCTAAGCTAAAGGTGGCTAATGTTGGGCTATAAAGGAACTACAGCATGGTCACATGACTTCACGTCACCACCACTAAGCTAAGGGTGGCTAATGTTGGGCTATAAAGGAACTACAGCATGGTCACATGACTTCACGTCACCACCGCTAAGCTAAAGGTGGCTAATGTTGGGCTATAAAGGAACTACGGCACGGTCACATGACTTCAAGTCAGCACCGCTAAGCTAAAGGTGGCTAATGTTGGGCTAAAAAGGAACTACAGCACGGTCACATGACTTCAAGTCAGCACCGCTAAGCTAAAGGTGGCTAATGTTGGGCTAAAAAGGAACTACAGCACGGTCACATGACTTCAAGTCAGCACCGCTAAGCTAAAGGTGGCTAATGTAAGGCGATAAAGGAACTACAGCACGGTCACATGACTTCACGTCTGCACCGCTAAGCTAAGGGTGGCTAATGTTGGGCTATAAACGAACTACAGCACGGTCACATGACTTCACGTCAGCACTGCTAAGCTAAAGGTGGCTAATGTTGGGCTATAAAGGAACAACAACACGGTCACATGACTTCAAGTCAGCACTGCTAAGCTAAAGGTGGCTAATGTTGGGCTATAAAGGAACTACAGCATGGTCACATGACTTCACGTCACCACCACTAAGCTAAGGGTGGCTAATGTTGGTCTATAAAGGAACTACAGCATGGTCACATGACTTCACGTCAGCACTGCTAAGCTAAAGGTGGCTAATGTTGGGCTATAAAGGAACAACAACACGGTCACATGACTTCAAGTCAGCACTGCTAAGCTAAAGGTGGCTAATGTTGGGCTATAAAGGAACTACAGCATGGTCACATGACTTCACGTCACCACCACTAAGCTAAGGGTGGCTAATGTTGGGCTATAAAGGAACTACAGCATGGTCACATGACTTCACGTCACCACCGCTAAGCTAAAGGTGGCTAATGTTGGGCTATAAAGGAACTACGGCACGGTCACATGACTTCAAGTCAGCACTGCTAAGCTAAAGGTGGCTAATGTTGGGCTATAAAGGAACTACAGCACGGTCACATTACTTCACGTCACCACCGCTAAGCTAAGGGTGGCTAATGTTGGGCTATAAAGGAACTACAGCACGGTCACATGACTTCACGTCAACACCGCTAAGCTAAAGGAGGCTAATGTTGGGCTATAAAGGAACTACAGCACGGTCACATGACTTCCTCCTAAGCTAAGGGTGGCTAATGTTGGGCTATAAAGGAACTACAGCACGGTCACATGACTTCCTCCTAAGCTAAGGGTGGCTAATGTTGGGCTATAAACGAACTACAGCACGGTCACATGACTTCACGTCTGCACTGCTAAGCTAAGGGTGGCTAATGTTGGGTGTGATGACGTTTAGTCCTTTCATTTAGCCACTGTTAGCATCCGCCATTTTTAAATCCACCAGTTGGGTATTTACTGATGTATTTCAAGTCAAAACGTGAACCTCTCTTTAGCTTGTTTTAACCACAGACCTCATTGTATTCATCTAACAACAAGCTGATTGAAAAAACCATTGACTTTGAGACAAAAGAAACCAGAAGTCTTAATGCTGACTAATTTCCTGGTTTTAGGACTCATTCCTGCACAAATCTATGATCAGCATGTTGTGTTGGTTGAGTATAACTTTACCAAACATTAGATGGATTTAGAATTATTTGAGATTTAGCGTATAATCTCTACAAACACTCTCACACTGAGATGTTCTGACCCACCTTCCCTGAGCCCGTGGATCCGGCCACTGCCAGCATCTTGCCTTTCTCCAGGTACAGGCTGATGTTCTTCAGGACAGGTGTGACGTAGAGGTTGGTGAAGAAGTTGCCGGCGTCTCCGTTCAGATGTCCGTTCGCTTTGTTCTCCTGCTTGATCTTCTCAAACAACTCACCAATGCCCTGCAGAAGAGTTCAAAATGAGAGTCTTATCCGTTTTCAATGGACTGAACCAACACCAGAGATAGTAGAAACATACTGAAGAATCATTTAAAATTACCCAGTTTGTGGAGTTTGAAACATATGTGGACTAAAATGTGTGCGCTTGAAATAGTATTAATATAAACCAGATAAGAGCTGCGACTGCAAGTAACAGTTTTCGTTTAAAACTGCTATCCTACCTTCTTAAAGGGCAAGGCAATTTCTTGTAAGGTCAATTGATTATTAATTATTATGAATTCTCCGTATTTGAAAAGAGCAGTTTCCGCCATTAGTGCCTGATAAACGACTTAAATGATTAAAAGATTATCAAAAAGTTACAATCAGGGAGGCTGTGGCTCAGTGGATAGTGTGATGGACTTCGAATCAGGGGGAACCAAGTTCGAGTCCCACTGCAGTCAGCATGTCGTTGTGTCCCTGAGACACTTCACCCCAAAGTGCTCCTGTGGGGATTGCCCACAGTACTCAATGTATGTAAGTCGCTTTGGATAAAAGCGTCTAACAAATGTAATGTAATTATTTGTTTTAGTCAATTGGATTAAGCAATCAGTTGTCCTTGTTGTTGTTGTTGCAGTTCGAACTCACAAGACAACGAAGAAGGGGCAAACCAAGAGGAAAACAGTGCTGACTGACTGTCTTTCAGAATCAAACTGCTGTGAGAAGATTCTCCAAAGACAGTTCAAGCCTCACAAAGGCCTGATCTCTCCTCATCCGTCAGCGCCTCTGCACACATTAACGAATGACACATCAATGTTAGAAGAAAAGGGGGAACTGTTCTTGAGTCGTGGGTTTAATCATTGTGCCCTCCCCCCCCCCCCCCCCCCCGCTGCTTTTTTATGGGTCACCGTTCTTCTAATGCTGCGACTCGTTGCTGGTTTGTTTACGTTGGGCCTGTGCGATTCTCATTGTAATGAGCTGACGTATATGCTGTCAGCAGTAAAGAAAGGCAACACCCCTCCCATTCATGGGAGAATGGCACATTCCAGAAAGAGGAGAAGGCAAGAGGAGCATCTGGGACGGTGAACACAACGGTGAAATCTCACAGCGTTCCCAGCAAAAGGCAAAGTTTGGTGACGACACCGGGGTAATTAATTATGCAAAGTGACGGGGAAAAAGAAACCTCAGTTTGTTTTCTCACGGGGTCCGGTGGTCAATGAATCAAACCTGTTGACTGCCTCTGTCCATACTGTAGATAAGATTATACTACCCAGGGTGAGGAGTTAACTACACCTGTATAGGGCATGGTGCGTTCAGGGTGTGGGAGATTTAGCTTCTCTCTTACAGTAAATGTGCTCAAATTTGACTGATTCTAGATTTCAGGGGCAAATATAATATTGACATCAGATAGTCAGATACTAGTTTCAGGGTTCATACACTTTTTCACCAATGATTTTCAATGACTTCTCCAGGACCTTTACCTAATTTTCCATGACCAAAAAAATACTCTTTCTCAGCGGTACCACTGAAAATAGTTTATTTTAACATGGAACAGGAAATAAGGTCTGAAACATGTTGGGCCTAACTAAAACAAATCAAATAGGCTTACTAGCTTCTACACGCTAAAGCAACTAAAATCTCTCGCCAGCAAAACACCTCGTCAGTTAAATGCCATTTTACGTTTCATTACGATACAGTATTTATTATCATTATAGTATTACTATTTCTGCGATTAGATCAAATATAAATTATATTTGATGCAACTTTAGTTCAATTTCCATGACTTTTCCAAAACTTTGGAAAAAATATTGTTTTCCAAAACTTTTCCAGGGCCTGGAATTAACATTTTGAATTTCCATGACTTTTCCAGGTTTTTAATGACCACAAGAACCCTGTAGTTTATCAGTTGATGGGCCTATATTTTTTCCCTAAAACGTATACTATAAGCGCTTTGAGCACCAGGAAGAGCGCTATACAAATAGCATATCAACATATCCAGCCAGTCTAGTCAGATGGACGAACTGCAGTATGTAATACCAACACTTTACCATTAATGTATAACCTTTCCTTTTCGCATTTCTTGTAACTTATTGGATGAAATATGTCAATGTATGAAATCTAAAAGGGCTGCACGATTTAGAAATCTAATTATCATTAAACATTGGTGTGAACAAATCCAAGCAGCTTTTTATTTTCTATTTTTGAGGGATTATTGAGATGTTATAATAATAATTCATTTATTGTATATAGGCGCCTTTCAAGGCTCTCAAGGTCGCCGTACAAACACATAAAAACAAGATACACAATTAGGGCTGTCAAGTTAACGCGTTAACGCAAACAAAAATTAACGACACTAATTATTTTAACGCGATTAACGCATGTGTATTTTTTGTCCTCGGCCGCCCCGTAGTTCCAGAGCGCATCGAGTTTAAAATACCATCGACAAGCTGATGCTGACCGCCCCGCTCCTGCCGCCCGCTTGCTGCAGACCACACTTCCACGCTCACCGGCAGGCACCGACTGGCTATCGGGAGGACCGGGAGGGACCTTACGTGTATTGCTGTTGTTAGCATCTGGTGCTAGCTAGCTGCGCTAACGGATATAAGGAGCTGTTTCAATGAAAACAGAGGAGCGACATTTCGCCACAACTGCGCCGAGCACTTGACTTGATGCAGGAAGCCAGACAGCGGGACATTGTAGGAGAAGTCAGCACACTCAGCACGGATAGTGCGCAACATGATGGCAGCGTCCAGGCAGCTCCCGTTCGAGTATATGCCTTGAGTTGCACATAGCTCCAACGATCCATCACACACACACACACACACACACACACACACACACACACACACACACACACACACTTTGTATTGTATTATTGTATGAGAGGTTCCAGGTTGAAAAAAAAAAAAACTTGAAAAATATTCCTCTCAGGTACATTAGAACAGATAAAAAATGTGCGATTAACTATTTGGAATCGACTGACAGCCCTATACACAATACATAACACCAGTATAAGAGACATAAACAAGACAATGCAGTCATCCAGAAAGTCTGAAGTGATTTGAGAACATTCAGTTTAGGTCATTTTGTTTCTCATATGTTGAAGACAAGCTCTAAATTCATACTTTTAGTAGCCAGATCAAGACCTACATTTTAATTTGGCTTTTAATTTAATTCTATTTATTCTTCTGTCTTATTTTATAGACTTCTGTTGGTTTAACTAGTTTAATTCATCAAAAAGCTATGTGTTTATTACCTGGGAAGGTTTGGTTTGAGAAGCAATATGCGCTTTCACACCGGAGTACTTTTCCCAGTATAGTTCCGATAGTTCTTGAAATGTTGCTTAGTTCATGAGAACCTTTTCACCCCCTTTTCAGTCCCTGCTAAAGAGCAGGTACTTTCATGGGAGAAAAAGGTTCCCATTTCTGATTGGCTGGGCGGATTGCAAACCACGCCCCGTAAAACTCCGAAATGTTTTGTGAAGCCGCCATTGTATTTGCTGGCATTAGCATTATTAGCATTAGCATTCGTCCAGCGCACCAACGCAGAGAGACTAATTTATGGCAACACAAACATGGCAGCGGTGGAGATAAGGTGTCGGCGTTCTGGCGATTTACTCGGAAGTAGTAAATCGTAGTAGTCCCCAACTCCGGGGACTTCCTGTCGGGGACTTCGGGCGGCAGTATACGCCGTGAAGTTGTTTGCGGCCTGCCAGTAAACCCAAAGCAGAAGAAGAAGAAGTGACGTCAGCGGCTTAATTTGCCTAATCCTCCCTCAGGGACTTATTCCGGTGTGAACACGATCTGCTCTTTAGTTCATCAGAACTAAAGAGTTCTGATTAACTAAGTACTAACTAACTAAGCTATATAAATAACGTTTTTTTTGGTGCACTTAGGAGGATGAGTTCAGGAGGCAAATAGCTGCTCTATAGTCTTGGGGACACTTATGGAGAGGGTGTTATCCTTTGATGTACCGTTGTAAGTGAAATAGTCAAGTGAGAGACATGTTGTCGCAGTACCACATGGACAATTGACAGAGATAGAGCAAACCTCGTCCCAGGATGCAGAAACGTTGACCAGCTCCAGCTCGGTGGTGGTCAGGTTGTACTCAATCGCTCGGTATTCCTCCTTCATCAGGAATTCCTGGAGAGTAACATCAGCATTATATGTTGCCATCAGGGCTCTACCGGCTCTTAAGACAAATCACTTTTCAAAATCATTATTTATAAAGTTGTTGATTGATTATATATATATTGTTGGGGAAATTCTGAATGTCCTCTTCCAATATGATAACAAATCCCAACTGTAGCTGTGTTCATGACAGGATGTGTGATGACCTAGAAGAGCATCAGGACTGTTTGAGGCAGATGATAGCTATGTGATTAACATGATGATTCAGCCTCTATGGAGAGAGACATCAAGCATGCTCATTTCTGACGTGGAGCTAATCTGAAGTAAACATTGAATACTGCTTTCTATTCCTCCATCTTGTGACTGTGTAACTCCCTCTCTTGGATATCAGCATGTGAAGGACACTGTTCAGGAACTAGTCTCTGTATGTGATGACTCCTTCCATTCTGGAGAGGATCACAGATACGTGGATCCTGATTTGAAGCTCAAGCCGGGGACCAGTGATATTTAAAAATTTTAAGTATTCAGAAAAAGTCAGAATTTTGAGATTTGGAGAAAAAGTGAGAATTTTGAAATTTTGAGAAAAAAGTGAGAATTTTGAAATTTTGAGAAAAAGTGAGAATTTTGAGAAAAATTGAGAATTTTGAGAAAAAGTGAGAATTTTGAAATTTTGAGAAAAAAGTGAGAATTTTGAGAAAAAGTCAACATTTTTAGATTTTCAGAAAAAAGCCAACATTTTGAGAAAAAACTGTATGATAAACTAGAATAACCGGTATCCCTCCATCTTGTGACTGTGTAACTCCCTCTCTTGGATATCAGCATGTGAAGGACACTGCTCAGGAACTAGTTGATGCTCTGTATGTGATGACTCCTTCCATTCTGGAGAGGATCACAGATACATGGATCCTGATTTGAAGCTCAAGCCGGGGACCAGTGAGATTTTTCTAACATACAGTATATATTCTCCTTTAACACGTCTACTCCCTCCTCCCCTGTCTCTCTGGACTCACCTCGATCTTCTTGACCAGCGCCAGCGTGTCGTACCACATCTGGATGGACCCGGGCAGCTGGCGGGTCAGAGTCATCCTCAGCACCATGCAGTAGGAGGCGGTGGTGAAGATGCGGCGCAGGATGATGCCTTTACTGAGCGCGTGCGGCACGATGGCCGACACGATGACCAGGATGGCGGAGAAGAAGTAGGAGGCGCTGTAGAAGTACCGCAGAGATCCGATCTTCCTCGTCAGCGTCATCTCGTCTCTGAGGAGGAAGAGGGACGGAGTAAGTAAATACTAATAAAAGCGCAATAAAGCTTTATTGCTGATACGAAGTTATTTAACATGTGACATCTGTCATTAAGATATTTATCATTACTGTTAAACCACTGCAAATATTGCAATACATTTACGTTTGAATGACTATTTAAAGTCCATTTGATTTTATAATAACCATTTTAATACACATTTATTTATTTTATATTGATTTTTTTTTATTTAATTTCTTATGTGTGTATAAATACTTAACTATATTAAATGTTTCGATTTTTTTCAACAATTTTACTTTATCTTCCCTATGTTAAAGGGACCTATCATGCAAAATGCACTTTCTGATGTCTTCTCTCCATCACCATGTGTCCCCGGTGCGTCAGGGAACTCACGCAGCGTCAGAAAATAAACCCTCTCTCTTTTCCTCCGTACCCAAATCTCTAAAAACGGAGAACAACGGAGCTGATCCAGATTTGCGTCCGATATGACGTAATATCTGAAATGTGGACCCACGGCCCAATCAGAAAGCTGCTATCAGAAACAATGCCCGACTGTTTTGGACGTAATATGGTCGGTGTTTACATTAGCATCGCTAACACACAGAGCTAACCTGTACTGGAGAGCATGTGTGTGAAGAAGCAGGAAGTAGAAAGGAACTCACCTTGTGGTATAACCGGCAAGAGAGAAAGCCTTTGAGCTCCAGACTGTTTCAGATCCTTGATAATCCATGATATGGCGTTTCATCACGGCAGCATTTAGTTTAGACGGTAGCTGCCGGGTCCCGCATGAGCTCAGACCCCTCCTCTTTAAAGCTTTATACCCAAATCAGCACTTTAGAAACAGGAAGTGAAATAGAGGGATATGAGGCGTGGCTAGAATGATCTGTTTGGTGTTTGGAGCAAAACACTTCATAGACATGCTTTTTATATATTTCTATATATCTGAGACCTATGCTATTGCCTATAGCGTGATAGCTGACCTTTAAATACCCCCCCGAGGATAAATTACGCATTCTCAATCTGAAAAAATACCATTGTTTTTAATATAACATTTTGGGTTCCAGCCACATCGCACGCGCTTAACAGTTCCAGTGAATGTCTGGTGACCAGCATCGATTGAGGCGCGCTAACAGCATGTCACTTTTTTATGATGCTCTTATCGAGTCCGTGTGAAGTCCTGGTGGCTCAGTGTTAGCTCTCCAGTTATCAAACACGTTTCTGCACCACGACACCAACACTCTGTCCTCTGCGTTTAGTGTTCTCAAATAAAGAGACCCTGATTCTGGATCTGAGGCCAGCGAGGTTCAGCCACATGTTTTAAAGTGCATCTATCATGCTATATCTTTAGGCATATATTATGGGTCTCAGATATATAAAATATCAACAGATGATGCATTTTAGAAATCCCTCAAACCGCTCTATTCCAGCCCTGTTAGAGAAACGCTGATTTTGGGTCCTGAACACACACAAAAAAAGAGGAGGCGGAGCTAATGCCTGATCAGAATTCTACCGGAGATAAAGTTACATTCTGCTTTGATAAAACGCCATCCTGTTCTAAACCACATCAAGGATTATTTCTGAAACAGTTTGGAGCTCAAATGCTTTTTCTCTCTCAGGTTTATCACAAGGTGAGATCTTATTTCCTGCTTTTTAAACACATGCGCTCTACAGTACAGGTTAGCTCTGAGTGTTAGCGAGGTTTGCTAATGTAAACAAAGACGAGATTACGTCCAAAACACGTCAGGCATTGTTTCTGATGGCAACTCTCTGTGGGTCCACCATCCGATATTACGTCATATTGGCATTAAATCTGTATCCCAGTTTTTAAAAGAATTTAAAAGAGAGAGGGTTTTATTTTCTGACGCTGCGTGAGTTCCCCGACGCACCGGGGACACATGTTGACGTATACAAGACACCACAAAGTGCATTTTGCATGATAGGTCCCCTTTAACTTCTCTCTTTATTCTGGCAGCAGGTTGATTCAATTTCTACGAAGCCTTTTGAGTTTAATAACGACTGAGTCTCTTTCTCTTGTTTCTTTTAAGTTAAAGTCATTACAGTATATGTTCATAAACTTCTGTATCATCAACATATATATAGTATAAGGGTGCATTATTAATACATATTGTATAGTCATCACATTTTGGAATTATATTTTGAGAGAAAGTAATAATTTGAGAAAAAGTAAATATTTGAAGACTTAATTTCCTGTTTTTATAAATAACGTTCCTCTATTTTATTATATCTTTAATACAATATTTTAGAAAATCTGTATTTATTGTTATCTTTTAACTTTTTGATGCACGTTATTAATTAAATTCTTACGTTAATATAAATATTTGTAATCTCTTTTTATATTTTATTCGACAATTTGCTATTTTTTCTGGTGTTTATATAAATGTATTTTATTGGTTATTTACTTTAAATTCTTATATTTCATCTTAAATGAAGCAACTATCACGACTCTGATTGATTATTAAAGAAGAGAAAACAGCTGTAGAAGACGTTTGTGAAACTGTTGTTGTTGTTGTTGTTGTTGTTGTTGTTGTTGTTGTTGTTGTTGTTGTTGTTGTTGTGTTGGTGTCTTACTGCCGGATGTTCTTGATGATGGTCTCCATCACCTCCTCCCAGCCGTACGCCTTCACAGAGTGGATGTTCTCCACGATCTCCGAGGTGAGAGCCAGGCGGCGGCTGATCAGTCCGCCTCGCTGCGCCCTGTTCACACAGTTTAACATCAACAACTCAAACTCCAATGCATGCAGGTAAACAACAATAAACAACAACATCACAAAGTAGAAGTACCAGAGAGAAGGAATACTCTGTTACTCTGATTTAAAAGTTGATTATATTTCACATCATTAATCAAAAACTAAAGGTTTTAAATAATAATTAAAGTGGAGTAGAAATACAAAGTAGCATAAAATGGAAATGTAAGTAAATTAAATAAAGTATAAGTACCTCAAAACTCTACTTAAGTACAGTACTTAAGTAGTAAGAGTAAATGTACTTAGTTACTTTACACAAATATAAATGAAATCTGAATAATTATGGGTAGTATCTGAATAAGAAATAAAAAACGGAATTAGTTCGTTTTAAAGGAAGTATTTATCTATGTTACAATGAGTGTGTGTGTGTGTGTGTCACAGTTCTGTCTAGGTTTGGGTGTTTTCACTGTTCTCTGTCATGTTTTCCTCCTGTCGTTAGTGTCCCTGTGTGTTCTCCTCCCTCCTCACCTGTGTCTCGTTAGCTAATTGTGTTCACCTGTGGCTCTTGTGTTTTTCTCCTCCCTCCTCACCTGTGTCTCGTTAGCCGATTGTGTTCACCTGTGTCTTGTAATTATCCCTCCCTGTATTTAGTCTTGTCTCGTGCTGTGTTCAGTGTCGGTGCTTCTTTTGTTGGTGACGGACTTCACCGGTGAGTGTTCTGTTTTTGTCTGTATTCGTTCCATTTAGCCTTGAAATAAAGGTTTATCAAAGTTATCTGCGCTTGGGTCCTGCTTCCTTCACACACACCGTGACAGTGTGTGTACGAGTGAGTGTGTGTGTGTGTGTGTGTGTGTGTGAGCTTCCTCACCGGTGCGGTCCCATCTTCTGGGAGAGCCAGGCCTGGATGATGCCCAGCAGAGTGAGAGTGGCCAGCGCACAGAAGCCGTTCACCTCGATCAGCTCCCAGAGCAGCCCCACACACAGGATGCACTGCAGGGGGGTGATCCACACGAAGTGGGCCAGACCCAGGCTCTGACACACACACACACACACACACACACACCACACACACACACACACACACACACACACACACACACACCATTACATGTCACTTGTTAGACGCTTTAAACTTGCCCCTGATTCGAAGATCAGCGCACTGACCCACAGCCACACACAGCCACACTCACACACACAGAGAGAGAGGCCATGAGTGTGCATGGGGTAACTGGAACATGCATTTTATTAAAAAAGGAGCAAGATAGTGCTGCAGGAATCCGAAAAACCCGGGAAATGAGATAGCATTCTTTGGCCTCGTCTCGAAACCAATGCTTTAAATTCCTGAATAAAGGTCTGGGGTCAACACGAGCCTCGGAAACGTTGATGTTTTTTCTACGAAATGAAACCTTAAATATCCCACTGAACACATAGCATGTATGGTTGCTAATAAGTGCTAAATTAGACTGTTTTATTAAACGTCAACATGTCGGGAAAAGGTAAGCTGGAGGAACGTTGAAGTCATGTGAAAGCGGTGTTTGTTTATTTCCTAAAGCGATCTGATTATCATTCTGGATAAATCTGTTGAATATTTTCTTGATGATTTGGTCTATAAAAAGCCCTATAGAGAGAGGCCAGTCATAGAGCTGACGAAACCAGAACATATGTACAGTTAAGAAACACAAATCATAGACTTGTTCCTGTTATACTTAAGAATAATTACTGAAACAGATTAATCGATTCTAAAATCAATTGGATATTAATTCAATAGTATTGTCGAGGGAGCCAGGGCGATGTTATCACTGGGTCGGCGTACAAAAATACGTCAACTTCACCACTTGACACTTCACAGCTAGGAAATGTCTTCTTGCTCTTGACCACAGAGAGGTCAAAGGTCAGGTTGAAGGACAACTCGGCTGTGAACTTTACTGTGTTTCGGTTTCATGATTTAGACTGTAGACTTAAAATGAGTAGTTCAGTCATTCTCGATTCCTCAACGCTTGTTCCAATCGCCCTGTGCACATAGGCGGTGTGTGAGGCTCAGGTTTGGGAAGGTTAAATCACTTTTACCTGATGCTGCCCACCTCCTGCGCGTCTATAGAAAAGAGATCAGCTCAGTGAAAGCACCGCCTGCTGACCAATCAGAGCTCAGTGTGCGGAGTTTAAATCTATCAAGTCATATTACAGGATGAAGGAAATACAGTTTAAACTGCCGTATGCAGAGAAGACGCCGACGTGTCGCACTTATCATTCATATCATAATATATCACATTTCCTTATCTGAGTCAGCTGAGCCGTATCTGGCCGTGCAACACTCACAGGGTCACATACTGTATGCAAAAGTATTATTTGAAGCAACACATTAAGTTGACGAAACACTCAACTCAAATGTAATTAAAGTCAGATCCACTCGTGTCTTAGACGGGGCAGTGATATCATAAAACTATACGCTTTCAAACACTCGGTAGTTTATTTATTTTTTAACCAGTTGTTCTGTATTCACCTTGCAGGTGCAACTCTGTGGCTTGTATCCTGGATTATATGTTTAAGTCATGGATGTTTAAAGTTCATATTTGTCTAATATTAGTTTACTTTTCATTAATGAAGTATGACGCTGCGCTGTCAGTACACTTGTCCCTGTTTGTGATTGGTCAAATGTAGCTAACCCCGCCCCTTTCACGTGAACGCGCTCTCAGCTGGAGAGAGAAACCCTGGCTTGATTTACCGAGTTGATAACCAGCGTGGTAGGACCGCTTAGCGAGATCTCGTTTGTTAGGGTTAGTGAAGATAACTCAAACGTATCCAGGGTCTGTTGAACTGGCTGCGTAGAAGAGGGCACAAGTGGCTACATAGCAGCGTTAATGTCAAAGACACAAACATTATACATTATATTTTACCAGGATGCAGTGACACAAATTGTCACAGTCTGCTTTCTCACTCACCTATTTTCTGCATTATCATTCCTTAGTCACCTGGTAGTCACACCCTGTCTCTCTCTCTCTCACTCTGTTTCACCCATCAGCTCCATTAGTATTTAGGCCCACTTCACCTTCACCTCAGTGCCAGATCGTACTTCGCAGCATGCTTGTCTTTCCCGCACTACTCCTCAGATTGCTCTCCCGGTTTCGACCCTGCCTGTCCCTGACCAGCCTGCCTCGCCTGCTCCCTGACCCGTTCTGTGCCTACGACTCCCGTCCTGCCTGCTCCCGGAAACCTCGCCTGTCCCCGACCAGCCCTTGGCCTAGTATCTGCCGTGTTGTCTCCTACCAGCCTATTGCCTCAAATAAAGCTGGTTACCGACTATCTCTGGTTTCCCGTGTTCTGCATTTTGGTCCTCAGCTCGTTTGTGACAGAACGATCTGGCCAGAAATGGACCAAGCAAACACCGGGTCTCCTAGAGACCGCTTTGAGAGGGTTGAGGACGCCATCCAAAGACAGGAGGTCACAATAGCTACCTTAGCTATCGAGTCCCACCAGGCAACCTCAACCCAGGGACAAACGCTGGCTTACCTTACCTCCCAGATGCAACAGATGGCCGCCACCGTACAACAGCTAGCCGCTACCATGGCTGCTACCGTCCCTCCGCCCGCAGCTCCGATGCTCGCTCCAGCCCCTGGGTCGACGGGATACGCTCCGGAGCCTCGTGTGGGAACGCCGGAACGTTACGCTGGTGAGCCGGAGGGATGCAGGCCGTTTCTCACAAACTGTTCCATATTGTTTTCACTGCAGCCACACACCTTCGCCTCCGAGGCGGCTCGTGTAGCTTTCACCGTTAATCATCTGACGGGGAGAGCCCGTTTATGGGGAACTGCAGAGTGGGAGCAGCAGACACCAGCCTGCGCCTCGTTTGCTGCCTTTTCCGCGGAGATGCGGAAGGTGTTCGGTCCCGTTCGTCTGGGTCCCGACGCTGCTGGAGGCCTGCTGAGTTTGAGCCAGGGTTCCGGCACCGTGGTGGATTACGCTATTGACTTCCGCACCAGCAGCCGCCGCAGCAGCTGGAATGAGCCGGCGCAGTGTGACGCATATCTGAGAGGATTAGCGGATTATATGAAAGATGAGCTGGTTTCCTATGATCTCCCTGCTTCCTTGGATGGGTTGATAGAGCTCACCTCTCGGATTGACGGACGAATCCAGACTCGGAGAGGAGAGCAACAGACGCGAGCGGCGGGCCGCTGCTCGCGACAACAACTTCCGGTTTCCGGGAGATTTCGACTTCCGGGTTCGGCGGAGAGTTCCCACTCCTACTCTGACTCACGGTACGAGGTCGAGCCCATGCAAGTGGGTCGTACCAGTCTTACCTCTGAGGAGAGGGAAGTACGTCGAAGAGGTAAGAGACAGAGCTCATCAGTAATGGGGAGTATACTGGTGGGCCAAACCTCTGAGCTGATCCCCAATTTAAGACCCTTGTGCCATGCTCGACTCCTCCTGACAGGCAAATCTCAGGCTCTGGCTGTTTTTATCGACTCCGGATCAGATGTTAGCATCATTGACGAGGAGCTCGCACGACAGCTGGGCATCCAACAGGTTCGGCTGCTCCAGCCGGTACCGGCTAATGCCTTGGATGGTCACCTGCTGGGAACAGTGACACACCAGACGACACCGGTCCATATGCTCATGTCGGGGAACCACCATGAGACAATCCAGTTTCATGTGCTACGGTCCCCCCAAATCCCTCTGATTTTGGGTTATCCGTGGCTCCGCCGCCACAACCCGAACATTGACTGGGCAACTGGGTCCATCCTAGGTTGGAGTTCTTCCTGTCATCAGGTTTGTCTCAAGCAGGCCGCCGCACCTCAACTATCTGTGGATATGAACCTGGTTCCGGATGTCACAGGGGTTCCGGCGGAGTATTTGGACTTTAAGGAGGTGTTTAGCAAGGCTAAGGCGACATCTCTTCCACCTCATCGGCCCTATGACTGCGCCATTGAGCTACATCCAGGCGCAGTCCCACCCAAGGCCCGGTTGTACTCGCTTTCGGCACCGGAGAGGAAGGCCATGGAGACCTACGTCAATGACTCTCTGGCTGCGGGAATTATTCGTCCTTCCACATCACCCGCAGGAGCAGGTTTTTTTTTTGTGGCGAAGAAGGACAAGACCCTGAGACCCTGCATTGACTATCGGGGCCTGAACGACGTCACGGTGAAGAATCGTTATCCCTTGCCACTCATCTCGTCAGCATTTGAGTTACTACAGGGGGCTACAATCTTCACTAAGCTGGATCTACGAAACGCTTATCACCTGGTACGAATCCGGGAGGGGGACGAATGGAAGACCGCCTTCAACACCTCTTCGGGACATTACGAGTACCTGGTGATGCCATTTGGACTTACCAACGCCCCTGCAGTTTTCCAGGCGTTGGTGAACGACGTACTCCGAGACATGTTGGATCGTTATGTTTTTGTCTATCTGGACGACATCTTGATTTTTTCTAAGAACCTCAAGGAGCACGTCCATCATGTCCAGACAGTCCTCCAGAGACTTCTGGAGAACTCACTGTTCGTCAAGACGGAGAAGTGCGAGTTTCACACTTCTTCGGTCGCCTTTCTGGGCTACATCGTGGGTCAAGGAAGTGTGGAGATGGATCCTTCTAAGGTCTCAGCAGTTACCTCGTGGCGGGTTCCTGATTCTCGGAAGGAGCTGCAGCGTTTCCTGGGATTCGCCAACTTTTACAGACGGTTCATCCGTGGCTACAGCACCGTGGCCGCCCCGCTCACCGCCCTGACCTCATCCAAGGTGACGTTCCGATGGTCCCCTGCAGCCGAGGAGGCTTTTCAGGACCTCAAGGGCCGGTTTACGTCAGCTCCTATCCTTCAAGTACCAGACACCGCTGGTCAGTTGGTGGTGGAGGTGGATGCTTCTGACGTAGGGGTGGGGGCCATTCTGTCGCAACGTTCTGGTGAGAACCAGAAGCTCCACCCCTGTGCTTTCTTTTCGAGGAGATTGAGTCCGGCGGAGAGAAACTATGACGTGGGGAATCGAGAGCTTCTAGCAGTCAAGTTGGCGTTGGAGGAGTGGCGACACTGGCTTGAGGGGACAGAACAACCATTTCAGGTATGGACCGACCATAAGAACCTGGAATACATCAGGTCGGCACAGAGACTGAATTCTCGGCAAGCCAGGTGGTCGTTATTTTTCACCCGGTTTAATTTTTTTCTCTCCTACCGCCCGGGCTCCCGCAACGTGAAGGCCGACGCTTTGTCCCGGCAGTTCGGGAGGGAGGGAGACACCCGGGGTATTCCAGACACTATTCTTCCTGCTCCTCGAGTGATCGGCGTCCTCGCTTGGGAGATTGAGGAGAGGGTTAAGACCGCTTTGGTGGACCAACCCGGTCCTAGTTCTTGTCCTCTAAACCGCTTGTTTGTGCCTCAGGTTTTGAGGGCTGAGGTGCTTCAGTGGGCTCATAGCTCCAGACTTTCCTGCCACCCTGGAATTCAACGTACCAAGGGGATGGTCCTACAACGGTTCTGGTGGGCCACGCTGGAGGCTGACACCCGGGAGTTTGTGAACGCCTGTCCTGTGTGCAATCGGCACAAACCATCTCACCAAGCGCCAGCTGGCCTCCTTCATCCATTACCGGTCCCACGTCGCCCTTGGTCACATATCTCATTGGACTTTGTGACTGGTCTACCACCGTCCCACGGACATACTGCCATCTTGACGGTGGTAGATCGGTTTAGTAAGATGGCCCATTTCATACCCCTGCCTAAGATCCCGTCAGCTAAGGAGACGGCGGAACTGATTCTGCTCCACGTGTTTCGCATTCACGGACTGGCGACTGATGTGGTTTCCGACCGGGGGCCCCCAATTCACCTCTGTGTTTTGGAGGGAGTTTTGTGAGCTCATCGGGGCGACGGTTAGTCTCACCTCCGGTTTCCACCCACAGGCCAATGGCCAGACTGAACGGAAGAATCAGGAGATGGAGACCACTCTCCGCTGCATGGCTTCCGATCATCCCACGACCTGGTCAAAACAACTCCTGTGGGTGGAGTATGCCCACAACACCCTCATCAGTTCCGCTACTGGTCTTTCCCCTTTTCAGTGTGCTTACGGTTTTCAACCCCCATTGTTCTCTGCATTGGAGAAGGAGGTTACCTGTCCGTCTGTCCAGGCTTTCATCCGACGTTGTCGGAGGACTTGGAGGCAGGCTCGTACTACTCTGCTTCGGTCTGCTAACCGGTACGCCACATCAGCGAACCGCCGACGAACCAAGGCACCTGTGTACCGGGTAGGCCAGAGGGTGTGGCTTTCCACCCAGAACATTCCCCTTCGGATGGAGTCTAAAAAGTTAGCGCCCAGGTTTATTGGACCCTTCGAGATTGTCAAGGTCATTAATCCTGCAGCAGTTCGACTGAGTTTGCCCCGGAACATGAAAATCCATCCCACCTTCCACGTCTCCAGGATTAAACCTGTCCGGGAGAGCCCTATGGTTTCCGCCGCCCCCTCCACCACCACCCCCGAGGATGATCGATGGGGGCCCTACCTACACCCTTCGTCGTTTACCTCCGTTCCCGTCTCAGAGGAAGAGGGGTTCAATATTTGGTGGACTGGGAGGGCTATGGTCCTGAGGAGAGGCAGTGGGTTCCGGCTCGTCATATCCTCAACCCTCAGCTCATCCGAGACTTCCACCTGCGTTACCCGGAGCAGCCGTCTAGGACCCACGCTCGACCAGGCGTTAAGCCAGGGAGTACTCGTCCGCTACGGACCAGAGGCTTCGTCGAGGGGGAGGGGGAGTCGTCATCGGTCGAGGAGGACGAGGATTTCCAGGAGGGAGAGGCCGAGAGAGCAGTCTCAGATGAGTACTAACCTTTCCCATACCTCCTCTTTCCACCCGGTGTCTGTAGGGTTTTTTTTTTCTTGGGTCTCTTTTGTTGGGTTTTTTAGTATTGGTTAGACGTCTGGAGCCGTCCATTAAGGGGGGGGTTCTGTCACAGTCTGCTTTCTCACTCACCTATTTTCTGCATTATCATTCCTTAGTCACCTGGTAGTCACACCCTGTCTCTCTCTCTCTCACTCTGTTTCACCCATCAGCTCCATTAGTATTTAGGCCCACTTCACCTTCACCTCAGTGCCAGATCGTACTTCGCAGCATGCCAGTCTTTCCCGCACTACTCCTCAGATTGCTCTCCCGGTTTCGACCCTGCCTGTCCCTGACCAGCCTGCCTCGCCTGCTCCCTGACCCGTTCTGTGCCTACGACTCCCGTCCTGCCTGCTCCCGGAAACCTCGCCTGTCCCCGACCAGCCCTTGGCCTAGTATCTGCCGTGTTGTCTCCTACCAGCCTATTGCCTCAAATAAAGCTGGTTACCGACTATCTCTGGTTTCCCGTGTTCTGCATTTTGGTCCTCAGCTCGTTTGTGACACAAATATTTGGGAAGGCTTAGCCTACAGCACCCGCCGCCCCTGCCTTGAAATAAGCCAATATAATTTACATTTCAGGTACGTTTCCAACAACAGAGACCCCCAACATCAACAATTTAACACAACACATTTAGTGTCCCCTGGTGTCTGTTGTGTTTTTAGCGCTTTCAGTAAACCTGCATGTTTTGTCAGGTTGGTGAATGTGTTCAAAACGCTGCATGTGTTTTGAACACATTCATGTTTTTATATTTGCCTCGTTTTTTAAACTGCAGCGTGTTTCTCCGAATGGAAGTGCTTTGGCCGGTGAAGCGTGTTTGCAGCTGTTGGCCACCACAGCTTAAAGCTACAAGATATGCAACACTTATAACATACTGTATGTGTTCGGCAGGCTGATTTATTGCTTTAAATCAAGCAAATATATGAACCTGATCCCACACACACACACACACACACACACACACACCACACACACACACACACCACACACACACACACACACACACACACACACACACACACCACACACACACCACACACACACACACACACACACACACACACACACACACACACACACACACACACACACACACACACACACCAGTCAGTATAAAGGGAGAGTGGTCACATCCAAGCCCGGGTGATAATTGTCTGCAGAGTGTTTCCACATTCAACGCCTCAGTGAGACCAAAGGCAAGTCTGAGTTCAATCCACACACACACACACACACACACACACACACACACACACACACACACACACACACACACACACACACACACACACACACACACACACACCACACACACACACACACACACACACACACACCACACACACACACACACACACACACACACACACACACACACACACACAACACACACACACCACACACACACACACACACACACACACACCCACCCACCCACCCTGCAGCTATCTTGCATAATACAGATTCACAGCGCCAGAGTACGCACCTATCTGTGTGTTGTGCTTGTAAACACGTGTGTATTGTTCTTAGTCTATTGTCCTAATGGCCCCTCAATATGAAGAACACTTGGCTGTGTGTTGGGTAATACAATGGACTCAGTGAAGTGAGTGAGGGTGTGAACTGTCATTCTTATTCTCCCTCATCGTGTCGCAAACAAAAACCTTTCCCGGACTTCTTCACAGTGGAAAACTACAGCTCTGATCCTCTGACCTGGAAAAGGGACCTGACTTTTGGTTAGTTGTCTCACATTCAAAAGTCAATTTGAAGTTGTATTACCTCAAATGAAAGGGTTGTCCGATCCCACATGGGTAAAGAAGTAGCCTTGCTTAACCCTTATCTGTTTTTCTACTAGTCTGTACTTTGCATTGTGACATCAGCATCCAATGTTCTGTTATTAATGTCATTTGATTCCCACTTTACGGCTGTGTGCTGTTTGTCGTGTCTTGTCTTCTTTAAAAATAAAAACTGTTAATTCAACAATGTTTTTCAAAAGTTTGGCAATTGTTTTAAACGCTGCACTTTCTGTCACATACTATACTTCATAGTACACTAAAATCTTATTTAGCAATTAGTGTTCTATTTCAAAACATTCTTCTTCTATTTTGTTAGCTCCACTTCACCATTAGTTGTAGCCTAGAGTTTATAATTTATTCACATTTCATGATTCAATCTTCTTAAAGGTGGGGTAGGTCATCTTGGAGAAACCAGCTCGAGTGCGCTAGAATTTGAAAATACACAACTGGAACAAATCTGCCCCTTCCTCACAGAGCCCCTCCTCCAACGCGCACATGACCAATGAGGGCACGAGATAAGTTTGTGCCCAGATGGAAGGCTGACAGGCAGGCAGGCCATCCAGTTACTTTAGCCGGCTCAGATGATTGGTCGAGCTTTCTACAGAGCCACGGCTTCCACTGATGATATTTCTTTATGGATTTTTTGTCAAAGCACTTCAGATATTCTTTGCTATCGGGATGTTAAGAGCTTTCCATGGAATATAACAACAAGTGTATCTGGAGCCGGTTTCTCAAACTTACCTTTAAATGTGTTCATTAAAAAGGTTTTAGTTGTGATTAAAGATTCTTTAACACACAGTGAAATATGCATTACTTGCAACCCAACCAAACACTTTTTGACAAGTACCTTACATATGGATTTAAAGCATTCAAATTGACATTAAAGAGGACATATTATGCTTTAAGTGTGTGAGAGAGAAACTCCCCCTGGAGAGAACACCATCATTACAGGCTTTGCAGACCATTTACATGCACAGAAACCTATAGAACCCACTACAGGAAAGGGAAACCCCGAAAAGCATAACAGGGCGGCTCGAGTTAACATCAAATCTAACTAAATATTGGTGTTTTCTCACCTCATCGAGCTTGTTGAGGTGAGCCGACATCAGACTGACCAGATCACCCGTGCTGATCTTATCCAACACCCGGCTCGACAGCTTCAGGGTCTGAAAGGGTCAAAGGTCAGGAGTCAGTATGAAGCACAAAGGGTAGAAAGTGAAATGTCTGAGGGGAAGCCGGGGACACCAGAGAGCTTTGTTTAGTCATGCACGCTGAACAAAGAGGAAGCATTGGGCATATCTGAGTGTCAGATATTAAAAACAATAACAAAGATAAAAGCTGACAAAAGCTCACACACAATGTTTAACTATCTTATCAGCTCAGCTGTTCCAGGAACTGGTTGTTACGGGAGATCTTTATGTAGCGAGCGTCTGATTCATGTGGGATCAGAGAAAGGGATTACGGTAACACTCCACAACATTTCAGAGGCAAATATTGGACTTTATATAGTTTCAAGATATAGAATAAGGCCTATAGAAATACATTAAAGGTCCCCTATCACACTGTTTCATCAATGCATCACAGCTCTCAGATATATCCAGAGCCTGTCTCTGATTGGCTGAAACCCCAAACAGATCATTGCAGCATTACCCATAATCCCCTCCGTTTCAGCCCTGTTTCCAAAGTGCTGATTCTCTGTCTGTTACTTTAGATGAGAATAAGGAGCCCCTCCCCACGCCCCTCTGAGAGACATTTGATTACAAAGAACTCAATGGTGCTCTAGGAGGAGATGCAGGTGATAAGGGGGGGGGGGGAATTGTCTCAACTTGTGAACATAATTTTAGGTTTTTCAACACATACCCCCATCAAGGCCAGGCAAGTATTTATAGAGCACCTTTCAGCACCAGGCAATTCAAGGTGCTTTACAAAAATGAAAGACATTCAGACGAAGGCATTTAAAATCAGTCATTAAAAAGAAATGCTAATAAAATAAACATTAAAAGATAAAAGTTACAGTGCAGTCTAAGATATGAATAGTTCAATTCTTTCGGTTCTTCATTTTTAATTTACTCAAAGAACCTCCCTTTGGAAATCCGAACATTTCCGTCCAGATTTTAATTTAGACTGTTTTCACCATGTGTTGCTCGCATGACGTCCACAATCGGACCCTCAGGAGGGTGTACTAGCCCCCTACTCTGCTTTGCGTTCCATAACAAAGTCTTCAAGTGTTACCTGAACACCCCGTGTTACCCTGAACACTATGTTTCACCCGTCGGTGATGTGATACTTGTTCCTCAGTACAAATCACCCAAAGACTGATCGTAAACCCTGGCTACGACGGATATCCCAAATATCCTACTTTCGAGCAGTCCCTCTCATAGATGTCATGGAGTTGAATTACTTTTAACTTTAAACAATTTAGACACTGTACATCTCACCGAGCATTGGAAGCCTTCTTTCCTTCACATTCATCCACGAGGCCAACTGCCTTCTTTCACGGCACTCTGCTTCATCCTCCCAGTACTTTAAACACTTTCTGTGAGTGTCCAGCTTTTCTAAGTCTTTTACTTTAATTGTATTTTTACCCTTCATTCCATCCTCATGTTCTTGTAATTTATTCTTTAGGTTCTTGATTTTTAATTTACTCAAAGAACCTCCCTTTGGAAATCCGAACCTTTCCGTCCAAACTGTTCAGTATCAGGTCTAAAACCACCAGAGACCGTTTCATCCCACAGAACATAAGACATCCATAAACATTCACATCTTGCAAATTATTTATCTAATATCTTATATTCCATTCACTTGACTGTTCTTGCACTAATGTATCTGTTGTATTTGTCCGAAGTTGTTCATCGACATATCTACACTGTAGCTACTGCGCTAATGACAATAAAAGCCTTGAATCTTGAATAAATTATCAACCAATGCCATAGATAACGCCTCGTCTTCCCCTTACCTTCTTGTATATGAGACTAAAGAGTGCGATGCGGATCTGCATGCCCAGGTGGTGCAGGCCGAAGATGGCGGGTTGCAGCAGGAGGAAGCGGGCGGTGAAGAGGAGGCAGAGGCCGAGGGCCAGGAAGTATCCCTGACTTCGCTCCGGAGCGTGGAACGGGTCGAAGGAGGCGATGATGCGCCCGAGGAGTTGAGGCTGCACCGTCTTCGAAGCCTCCTGCACCGAGACACGGGAGAAAGAGAGAAGAGGTACACACAACAAGAACATCAGAAATAGAATACTGTTTGTCTCGTGGGAAATTATGTTTTGTTGCAGCTGATTAAAAAGGGTAGGAATATTTGTTTCAAAGTAAGGATGTGCAACAAAACAATACAATAAAATGTTACTTATGTAAACACAGTAGTTCATTTAAAAAACATTGTATCTACTTTAACATTACATATATCTACGTCAGCTTTCTGGTGCCCTTGGAGCAAAAGAGTCAACTCCTAGTAGGGCGGCACAATTAAAAATTTTATCGAAATCACAACATGGACCATATCCATATCCATCCATGCCGTCAGCCTGCCTGCAAATAAGATAATTGCAGCAGCTATGTAAAGTCACAGCAACACAAACAGAACTTTGTCAGTGTGGAGGTTTACATGTAACTGTGTGTTGTTAAAAAGTTAAAGCATGAATTCTCATGTGAAAGTAAATCATGATAAAGTGGGATGTAGTGCAATTGTTGGATTTAGTTTTTGTCGAGTAACCTGAAGTACTTTCCTTATTTTGAGATTTGCTTGAGGTCCTGTGATTAGTTATTTAATAGTAATTGTTTTATAATGAACACAAGTGTATTTAAAGGTCCCATGTCATGGCCATTTCCACTGATCATAATCCATTGTTGAGGTCTACTAGAATATATTTACATTGCTCAATGTTCCAAACTCACATTGGTTTCTCACAGCATCTCTGTATAGCATGTGTATTCACTCTCTGTCCTACACAGCTTGTTGGAGCTCCTGCACCCCCCCCTCCCTGTGAGCCCAGTGGCCGTCTGCGAGACAGCGAGACCCAGTCCGAACACACACCCACCCGCAGCCTGGCTGGGAGTTTGTGTGTGTGCTCACACACCGACTCACAGCCTTACCGCGTCCCGCCGTCTCGGAGGAGAAATCGGCGGAGCTGCAGCTGAGGAAAGATTGAGTGTGTGTGTGTGTGTGCCGTTATGGTAAGTCCGTGGATTGGTCCAAATGGGTATGGGCACGTCACTGTACCCAGGAAGAAACAAATGGAAAAAGAGAAATGTCCAACGAGGCGTTCTGGGGCAGCACAGACAGGTCTTCTCTGTGTTGAGGGGTCTGTGACTCTGCAGACCGTTTACATGCAGAAAAACCTTCATAACACAAGGGGACGGGTAAGAACCGGAAAAGCATGACATGGGAACTTTAAATAATTTACTTTCCATGTTTTTCGATGCCGTCACTTATGGTTTTTAGAAAGAAAAAAACAAATCAGAATCGGTATGTCAAATCTAAAATATTGGAATCAGCAGAACACTTTTTAAAATCAGTGCCTCTCTGATGATATGTTGATATGTTGTAGCACATGTCACACAAACAATGATTAGAAAAGGAATGCTACTTTTAGGTAAAGGAATGTAGCGTCAGCAAATTAATCATTGGGCATTTCTGTGCCAATATATGTGTCATATTTTCACTCCTATGTTTATTTACATTGTGTATCAGTTCTGCATTCAAATACATATTGTGATATACTCCATGAGTCTGAAACACCCAATGCTGCACCACTTCAATCTATTCATCTATATTTGGATCAGCTGACCAAAATGCCCAATATAGCAGGACATCAGTGTCACAATTGAGCCATAACATAAACTGTGGTTACACTAAATATCTAACATTAGTATTATATATAGTAGTATATAAGGTGCCCTCATATTAAATGCATCATTATTAAGAACATTAAAATCAGTTCCCCGGAGCGTTTCAGTGTTTTCCTGCTCAGCCTCTAACAGGCATTCTCGTCGTCATGGCAACCACCAAAACCAACGGCTCTGACTGCCCCCCCCCCCCCCCCCCCCCCCCCGTCCTGTTAACTCCGGACAGAGAGAGGGTCTGCGACACAGAGGTGAGACATGCTTCTGATTAGTGTGCGTCATCATGGCACTGTGGCTCTATAGGGGCTCACGGGCTCACACACACACACACACACACACACACATTTTTTGTTCCATTCTAAAATGAGCAACTGCAATTTTATGATACGATTCATCTAAATTACAAAGTTGGAATTTGGTATAAATGCCAGTATTTATTATAAAATAAAAACGTTAGCTCTACTCAAACACTTACCTATAAAGTGCTTAACCTACTTTACCTCAAGTGTTGACTAACCCTAACCCTTTTTATCTGTTCATTCAAAGATCCTGAGTGTGTGTGTGTCTTCTTAAATCCATTGACCTGTTCTAAGTGATTACAATAATCATGTTTGAGTTCTAAAACATTTGCCAATAGATGTCAGTAGACAAGTTCTGGATGCTTTGGTTCTGTCGCAGCTTGATTATTGTTTGGATATATGGTCTAGTGCTGCAGAAAAAGATTTAAAGGGGACCTATCATGCAAAATGCACTTTGTGATGTCTCTTATACATCAATGTGTCCCCGGTGTGTCAGGGAACTAACGCAGCATCAGAAAATAAAACCCTCTCTTTTCCTCCGTACCCAAATCTCTAAAAACGGGGAACAACGGAGCTTATCCAGATTTGCGTCCGATATGACGTGATATCTGAAATGTGGACCCACGGGCCAATCAGAAACGTTGCTATCAGAAACAAAGCCCGACTGTTTTGGACGTAATATGGTCGGTGTTTACATTAGCATTGCTAACACTCAGAGCTAACCTGTACTGGAGAGCATGTGTGTGAAGAAGCAGGAAGTAAAAAGGAACTCATCTTGTGGTATAACCGGCAAGAGAGAAAGCCTTTGAGCTCCAGACTGTTTCAGATCCTTGATAATCCATGATATGGAGTTTCATCACGGCAGCATTTAGTTTAGACGGTAGCTGCCGGGTCCCGCATGAGCTCAGACCCCTCCTCTTTAAAGCTTTATCCCCAAATCAGCACTTTAGAAACAGGAAGTGAAATAGAGGGATATGAGGCGTGGCTAGAATGATCTGTTTGGTGTTTGGAGCAAAACACTTCACAGACATGTTTTTTATATATTTGTATATATCTGAGACCTAAGCTATTGCCTAAAAATAGCATGATAGCTGACCTTTAAACAAACTACAAGTAGCACAAAATAAGAACAGAACCAGAGTAACTGAAATGGTTAAGTGTCAGACAGAGGTCTACTTATATTTTGTTACAGTGACTCACTCACCACATGTTATCACAAAGTTTTATAGCACAGTATGCTCAACATATCAAACACGACATGCAATAGAGGGAAGGTTGGTAGTACCCACATCTAAATCAAATATGAGACAGAAAACAGT
>CADEHL010001300.1:67500-265000 GCA_902827135.1 Harpagifer antarcticus | reverse complement strand
TTGAGGAAACAGTGAGAGAAAGGATTATGTATGAGACAGGAAATAAGAGAGTAAGATGAACCCAGGGAGATCAGAAACGAATCAAAAGTGAGAGAAGAGTTAACCTTGTCCATCATTGGCTGCCGGGGTGTTTGTTTGGCACACACAGGTTTGGTTTATGTCTACTCCCGTTTAAATGCCAGCCCACAGAGGGAAGGATGGCTACTGTAAACACATGCAAAGGTCACGTATGAAAACATCATGGTAGCACGCTGCTAGGTTTCACTTTTCTCTGCAAAATCATCCAGGATGTAAACTCATGTAAGGTGGTCATGCATCTGTGTATATAAATATGGTTGTAGTTGATACAGTAAAAGGTTACATATCTAGAGCACTTCTGCCATTTCTTTTGTCCTCTCTAGGTCGTCCTCAGACCCTCCATCGTTGCTTCCAGTCATCCCGGTTCTCCATACATCTGGCCAGTTCATCGGTACTTTGTGCTCCTGCGTCGTTCTTGAGTACGTCCACGTGTGTTTGTGCGGGACGTCCTCGTGACCGATGCCCGTGTGTTGGTTCCCACAGCACCAATTTGCCGGCTGGCAGCTCTTGATGCCTTTGGTAATATCCTGCTAGTCTCATTCTCCTGGCTGCAATTTTCTCGCTCACCTTGGTATTCCCTCGTACAGGATCTCGTTGGTTACATGCACACTCTTGCTGATGTTAAGTACTGCTCGCAACATTCAGCAGGGTTGGCTTCAGGGTCCAGCATTCACTGCCTTTCGTCCAGCTCTTGAAAATGGGCTTGAAATGACTTCATTGAAATGCGAGTTTTTCACTATATGTTGAGATACGATTGGTAGCATGAGACTTATTTTCAAAGCAGTAACTTTAATGTATCATAGCAGGAAAAGCATGTGTAAAGAATAACAGTAATGATGGCTACTTTCCTATACAGTAGGAGTGCCTTGATAATATGCATGCTTCTCTGCAGTCATGGCTTCTTAAATGGAGCCGAGCCCATGTTGATGTTATTATTTACCCCTGTGCTTTCCTGCTATAACATGTCAACATGTCTGATGTGAGAGTGCTCTACAGAATAAACTGACTTGTTGCTGTTTTGCATTTGGTTCTATCTTCTGCCATTTTGAGCGATTACGAGTCATTGGTGCAAAATTGCTTTTTCCCAAAGAAGCCTTTAGACCTCTGAGGTTCTGACGCCCACATCTGATGATTACTATGAATGCTTTAAGATGTATGACTTGTGCAGGACATTGTTTGTGTTAAGCTAGCAGTCAATGTGTTATTTAGGGTGATCGTCTTAGTAACTTTAAGAGAAAATGTCCTGTTTCTCCAGATAACAAACTGCATTTCTGAGCAAACTCTTGACTTCAAACATTATCTCCAACTATCAGCAGTATCATGGTCCTGTCAGAGTCCACATTGCCATACAGTAGCGCAGGAATGAGTCCTAACACCTGGAAATGAGTCAGCATTTTAGCATTTCTGGGTTGCTTCCGCTCTTAGTCAATGAGTTATTGAATGGGTTTTGTTCTACAACATAACATCGGGTGTCAATACCTCACACTTTGTGTCTTACAAACATTGATTACCAGCAAATGAATAAATGAGACGGCATCATGGCAATCATTAGCCACCTTTAGCTTAGCTTACTTGAAGTCACGTGACCGTTCTTGAGTTCAAAGTTCATAAAAGTGGTGTTTATACCTGGAGATGATTTTGTTAAACTATTATCTTAAATGGGATAACTTTGACACAGAACTTATGTTCTCCTAAATCAATTGGACAAATCCTATTCGTACTTTATCAGGAAACCATGAGATGCTAACATCCAGATGGACCTGTTATCGAATACAGTATTCCCACTTAAACAGTAAAAGACAGCCGGTTTTCTTTCTAAAGTTGCAATCAATGTTCTTTCTTTATACTGACGGAAACTTTCTTGATAGCTTATCGAAAACAAGACGTCTTAGCTTTATTAAACCATTAACTAGACTTATACCTGAAGCCTTAGAACAAGACGTCTTAGCTTTATTAAACCATTAACTAGACTTATACCTGAAGCCTTAGAACAAGACGTCTTTGCTTTATTAAACCATTAACTAGACTTATACCTGAAGCCTTAGAACAAGACGTCTTTGCTTTATTAAACCATTAACTAGACTTATACCTGAAGCCTTAGAACAAGACGTCTTTGCTTTATTAAACCATTAACTAGACTTATACCTGAAGCCTTAGAACAAGACGGACTACACTTTCCAATCAGCCCCGATGTAAACATTCAAAAACAAGTCTTAAAAGTGCACAAACCTTTCGAGTCTCTCGGAGAGGTTGTCTGCCAGATCAAACGAAGGAGCCTTGTACACATCTGTCAGCTCCAACTTCTTCGTGAAGCCTTTTCTGAGCAGCGGTGACGTCCACCTGCAGGAACACCAGAGGGTTGGGTATCAACTGATTGAAGGTAGGACATCTACAGCAACATATGTGTATGTGCACTTTGACAATATGCTAATAAATAAACTCCTATGTACAAAAAAAAACCGGACTCTTTGGTAAGTGAACATAGGAATGCATTGACTTACTATCAGCTGCTGTAAGACTCAGTGTACCAGTGGTGGAATATAGCAAATAAATATTACTTAAGTATTGTATTTAAGTACTATTTTCACATATTTGCACTTAACTTGAGTATTTCCATTGTATGTGACATATACTTCTACTCTAGGAAGGAAATAATGTACATTTTTACTCCACTACTACTACTTTTTGCTAGTAATACTTATGTACTTCTACTTAAATAACATTTTCGAGTCATAATTTTACGTTTGTAAGAGCCATAGTACTTCTTCCACCATTTATTTGTACATAAAGTACATTTAACACACATACAATACCTTTTTAAGTGATTCAGTATTACTTGTATCAGATGTGTTTGTTTGTGGTTGGAGGATAACCCTTTGGCATGAACGCCACTGTTGTTGAGTGTCTGGGAGCTCTAGTGTAAACTGGTATTGGTTGTAACAGAAGTAATCCCCGAGGTTTCACAGTGAGAATAATGACAGAGAGCGGACATCAAGTCAGGTGTTTGCTAGTCTCTGTGGCTGAACCATTTAAAGAAAGGCTGCTGACATAAAGGACATTACATCATCTGACTTTCGGAGTCTGCTTCTTTCTTTGGTGACCTTTCATTAGAGCTCAGTGCAGCTTAAACTGAAATCAGTGTGTTGTAATTTAAGAGGAAGGATATTCAAACAATGATTGAACCATAGAACACTTAGATAAAGCAACAATTCTCAAACACGTCATTTTCATCAAAACGTCCTTTAAATGTGTCGTTAATGTTTGCTTATAAGGTCACATTTGTAATGCTATTAGCGTTTATAATACTTTTGAATTCAATGCTGTCAGATATTGATGAGTTAGCGAACCCTCGGCGCGCCTACTCCCACCTGACAGCGTTTTCTAGAACACACTTAAACCGAGCAAAACGTACTTTTTGTAAGCTAACAATCTACTTCCCAGTGCACTTTGTATTGATTTACTCTTCTTTGGAAGCAAATTACGACGCAAATACATCATAAAAAAACTTGTCAATCAGAAAACAGAATCATATTTTTACCTGAGCCCTGGCAACACATATCTCACAACACCGCCAACAATGCTTAAAACTCTACAATGACCAATACAGATATGTAGCAAGTGATTTAGTCGTTAATTACTCAAGATATAAATGTGCAGCTGCACCTTGCCGTCCAGAGATAATCAAAGGATGTAGAAGAAAACATGACTTACCAGAAGAAATATTTGGAGAGGAAGTTTGCATCTTCCACGGGTGACTTCTGCATATTAAGTGCGCCGCCAGTTTGCTTTCTTTGCACCTGAGTCTGTTCCTCGAGTCACATTTGCGCCTGTGTTATCTTCCACTGTTGTGCCTCCGGTAAATATGATGTCACGGTTTAGATATCTTCCTCCCCTCCGAAAGAAAAAACCCTGGTATATATCTATCTGTCCTGTGAGCGTCTCCAATGGTGCCACCTTCCCTCTGCTGCCTCTCCTTCAGACTGACAGTGAGAGGACATGCCATCCTTTATTTATGAGCTCGCCAAAAAACGTGCACGTCATGTCCACACTGACGAGCATCAGGTCGCTTATTGTGGCAACAAGTGGAGAGGTGATCCACATGAGGCCACTTCAGCTCACAGATATCGATCCAGGCAGGATGAACAGTCATCGTGTGAGGTCAGTGGGGAATATGCGCGTGCTTGTTCAGAGGAAATGTAGTGTAGATTTGGGTGTGACTTTGATGCCTTAACAGGTACGTTTAGTTTGACTTTTAATAGATTTTATTCAGTCTTGTGAGTTATGTTGGTTTTTAATCATCAAAAAGTTATGAATAGCTCTTTATTCTCCAACTTCAAAAGGAGGAGGGGGATTGGGAACACAGAACACATCCCATGTCTGCTGTTTTAATTACTTACTATTATCATAATGTTGTAATGTATTTATGTATTATTTATATTTGTGCATATTTTTCTTATATATTGAATGTTGGTTTGTTTGGGTCACTAAAAGGATTGAACTGTTACTGAGAAAACTGCTATATAAATACTATTTGACCCTAAATACAACATTTTAAATAAATTGTCTGACCTCTTTCATATCCATTGTGACCGTACTATTCATTATACTTAGTATTTTATTATTATTAACTGATTGTACTGTATGATTTCAGTCCTCACCTGTTCAAAGAAATACAAAATAAAATAAAAATACTTATTTGATGCTGTGGATTGATTTAATGAGAGTATATGTAAAGCTGCTTAAAACTAAGTGTTTGAATTGTGCTATATAATAAATATGTCTTGCCTAAATTGCTTATCTTAGATTACAACCTCTTCATGTATCCACTATACAGTTTTTAAATCACCCTTACTTGTAAAAACATTTTCAACACTTGGAGATGGTCAATAAAGGAGACAATGGCTTTAAAACACGCCTGAAATATTGCAAACACAGACTACCAAGTGTCCCAAACAATCCGATTTCCATGGACACGTATGCTCATACAGCATGAGGGAAGTCTCCTTTAGCTACTGTACAGTATGTTACTATAACTGATAGGATAACTATGAAAGCGATAGTTGAAAGTTGCCAGAAGCTGCTCTACTTTTTAGTTGTGGCTTTGTTATGCTTCACTATCATTCACAAAAAAGAAGAAACAGTTCCAGGATATCTAAAACTATTTTTTTATCAGTTTCAGGTTACGCACAGTTTCAGGAGAGGGAGGATCAAAACCTCCAGACATTCCTGCAGGGAACAGAGATAGCACGTGAAGATGTGGTGAGACTTCACAATATCACCAAAACTGAGTGTTATCTTCAGCACTTCAGCTGGAGTGACTAAGAGTGACACATCGGGCGGGTTCATCCTTTAGGGGAATTGAATATTTAGCTCATATTGATCCAATGTTTTTTGACTGTGACTTTGACTATGTGCCCAAGATACAAAAAGACAAATACTGTCAGGAAAAGAATAAATCCAAATCAGGGGTTTGCTTGATGAATAATTATGATATTATGGGAGATGAGCTCCATGCGTTTTTAGTAATAAAGGGAAATAGTGGTTAAGAGAGCAGCTTTCATTTTAGATTTAACCTGGAGACGTGACCTGCACATACAGTTAAGTTGCATTATACCTCCAACAGTGTCATATGAAAACACACACACATGCCAAGACTAGTCTGTACTGTATGTTCAAGAAAGACCAAGGGGGGATACACAATATAGTGCAAACATGAATCAAAATATAAAAACATGCAGGACAAATTGCCTAAAAAACACATTGGATTATACAGAATAAACAAATGAAAAGGGACAGTTACCCCATTACTAATGAGACGAGTTGGAATTAAAGAATTGCAATATCTATTTTTTCCCGCTTCTTAAAAAGGTTATTGAAGTTAAACTGCGGGGTGCTTCTTGAAATGTTGCAAAACTTATACCCATTACTGCTGAAGGACATAAGGTGTCTCTGACTTAGAGGAAAGACTGACCTCTGCTGGACAATTACTGTCCCTTGCAGCAAGATAACATTTCATCCCAAAGCATGGTTTTTCAGAAGTTTCAGAAGTAAGTTATGCATCGTTCTAAATAATGACAGTCCGAACCCAACCTTCTATTTTGAGCCTGGGTAGGAACCAATCCTGGGACATTTGATTCATTATTTACATTCAAAACTTGCTTTTTAAATACAGCATGCCAGTTTAATGTATTTAAAAAGGACCTGCACATCCTGCCTGTAAGTGTTTTACCTAAACTCTTTTAAAAATATATTTTACAAGCAACATTGTCAGAAGAAAATAATATTTTCTTGGGGTTTAATGCATTTTTCTTGTTTATATCAGTTATGAAACTGAATAGCATTTGGTAATTGGACAGACAAATATAGAGACATTTATATACATCACCTTGAGAAACTTCGATGGACGTATGACATTACATTCTGACATTTTAAATATTTTTTAGATGAAACCCAACCTCAATATGTTATGTATTAAAAATGAGAAATCCAATCAACAAGTGGAATATATGTAATTGATTGTATTGATGTGAGATGTACACTAGAAAGAGCACTCACCTGCCATATCCACTTATCCATAGCCTTTGGACAAAAAAATAAAAGCGTTAACATTAATCATGAGTTGAAACCGATGACTAAATGCTAGTCATATCAAACTAGCATAAGATAGCATAGAAGCATTCACAGCTAAAGATGCGTCTATCAGAGGTGGGAGAAGTACTCAGATATTGTATTTGAGTAACAGTAGAAGTACTCAGATATTGTACTTGAGTACAAGTAGAAGTACTCAGATATTGTACTTGAGTAAAAGTAGAAGTACTCAGATCTTGTACTTGAGTAAAAGGAGAAGTACTCAGATCTTGTACTTGAGTAAAAGTAGAAGTACTCAGCTCTGGTACTTGAGTAAAAGGAGAAGTACTCAGATATTGTACTTGAGTAAAAGTAGAAGTACTCAGATATTGTACTTGATTAAAGTACTCAGATCTTGTACTTGAGTAAAAGTACTCAGATATTGTACTTGAGTAAAAGTAGAAGTACTCAGATATTGTCCTTGAGTAAAAGTAGAAGTACTCAGATCTTGTACTTGAGTAAAAGTAGAAGTACTCAGATCTTGTACTTGAGTAAAAGTAGAAGTACTCAGCTCTGGTACTTGAGTAAAAGGAGAAGTACTCAGATATTGTACTTGAGTAAAAGTAGAAGTACTCAGATATTGTACTTGAGTAAAAGTAGAAGTACTCAGATCTTGTACTTGAGTAAAAGTACTCAGATATTGTACTTGAGTAAAAGTAGAAGTACTCAGATCTTGTACTTGAGTAAAAGTAGAAGTACTCATCTCTGGTATTTGAGTAAAAGGAGAAGTACTCAGATATTGTACTTGAGTAAAAGTAGAAGTACTCAGATATTGTACTTGATTAAAAGTACTCAGATCTTGTACTTGAGTAAAAGTACTCAGATATTGTACTTGAGTAAAAGTAGAAGTACTCAGATCTTGTACTTGAGTAAAAGTACAAGTACTCAGCTCTTTTACTTGAGTAAAAGTAGAAGTACCAAAGTGTAGGAATACTCTGTTACAGTAAAAGTCCTGCATTCAAAATGTTACTCAAGTAAAAGTAGAAAAGTATTAGCATCAAAATATAGTTAAAGTACTAAAAGCAGCGACAGTAAAAGTAGTCGTTGTGCAGATTGTTTTATTTCAGAATAATATGATATGTTTTATAATGAATGATCATTAAAGTGTTATCAAATGTAGTGGAGTAAAAGTACACGAGTAAATGTACTCAGTTAGTTCCCACCTCTTCCTTTTTCTGATGTATTGGAAAAATTGCTCAATAAAGTTGAAAGAAAAAAACCTTCACCTGCGCGGTGTGTTGCGTTAGCCACTTAGCTGCTAACAATTAACTATGGACATCATAACTGCAAACTCCTTCCCGGCTGGAGATGAAAGCGAAGGTAGCAACGACGATTGGGATATCGGGTTTTGTTTGGATGAAAAGTCCCCTCAAATTAAGGTGATGTTATAAAACCTTTCTGATCTTTTCTGAAAACGCGTGGTTGCTACTAGAAACGAACAGAAGCTACGTTAGCTCACTAGCTAGTAGCTAACAGGTGTTGAGCTATCATTGGCTTCTTTTGACGATGCAAACTCGCTGTTTTATAGCCGGTAAAATAGAAACAAAACATAACATATAGGCTGGTACAAACTCGTTATAGTCAGGATGTTAGATATATATTCGTAAATGTATTGTGAAAATGGGAAGAAAGGTGTTGAAATAGCACTGCCGCTCATTTTCCTTCATGGTCTTAGCATCTAGCAATCATTACCAGTGGTGTAAAGTAGATTTAAGTACACTTTTAAGAGACTTGTACTTTACTTGAGTGTATCAATGTTATGCTACTTTGTACTTCTACTCAACTACAAGTATGTAACACCTTTAGTTACAGTTTTGGATTAATAATGTGAAATATAATCAACACTTACATCAGTCTTTAGTTCCACCTGGAGTCAATTCACAAGCTACCCTGCAGTCTACAAAGTCATTAAAACTACCTACCCTAACACCATGTATACATGTTTAGTATATAACTTGGAAGTGTACGATAGTTATCCAATATATCTCTTAGTACTTGCAAGGTCAAGTACTTTGTTCACCTATATCAGGGGTATTCAACTAAAATTTAACGAGGTCCAGTTAGAGAAAATCTCTCCATGCAAAGGTCCGGAACATCAAAATGTCTAAGTTTCTTTATGAATTAGTGTGATATATATTGAAGTAGCTGCAGCTTTATCAACGTTAACATTGAACTATACAGATATACAGTAAATACTGTGGATATGTGTAACGTTCCTCTCGGGCTGCATTTAAAAATAAAATAGAGAACATAAATAAAATAGCTTTTAAAAATGTGCATCTTAAAAGTGCTTAATTTTAAATAAATAAAATAAAGTGTAGCAGCAGCTTGAGTTTCCCTTTGTCTTTGTTACGTCCACACAGCAGCTTTGAAAAAATCTTGGAGCTGGGCGTGTCTGAAAGCTTGGGGATTTTTTGCGAGCAACGCGACCAACAACCAATCACATGAATCTCCCGCCCCCGACAGACAAAGCAAAGCATTTCATTGGCTGACGCCTCCGTCGAGGCGTCAAAAGTTGAACATTGCTCAACTTTTGAAGCCAGCAACGCTTCTCATAGTGTCTCATAGTGGCGTTTTGGCACTTTTAATGAGCGCCACGGTCTCTGAACAAATGAGACACACTGGTTCTCTGCTCCCAGAGGGCAGGATGAACATGAAGGAGTCCACTCAGGGTTAAAAGCTCTGTTCTCACTGTCCACGTTCCTCTTCTTGGAGAGCGCCATGTGTAATTATTTGTCTCTCCCTGTCTGCCGCTAACACGCCTGTTCACTCTCCTCTCGGTCTTCTCTCCCTGTATCGCTAATTATTCTCTTCACTCACTCTCCTCTCCGCTTCTCTCTGCCGCGCTCTCGTATCTTCTTCTGTGTTTCTCTCCCTGTATCGCTCACTCGTCTCTTTCGCCCCCTGTCGGCGGCGGTTAAAATAGAATCGCACCGTCAAAATTGAAATCATTTATTAATGTATTGATTATAGGTCCGCCTGTTGCCGACCCCTGACCTATATGGACACTTGTCAATGCCATCCACACATAATGGCATAATCCTTCCCTTTTGTCTCAGGATCAGGATGCTGTTGTGCCACATGCACAAGATAATGTGTCGCTGTTGAAACAAGCCATCAGTAAAGGAGACGTTGGGACTGTCAAACAGCTGTTGGACGATGGCAAGTACTCTCCTAACATGCCCAACTTTTGTTAAAAAATAATATTTTATTAACTTTGTTGTCAGTGTGCCCATATACGGAGTTCTTTAGACATTATCTTTTTCGCATCTGAGACTTCCTCAGGCGGAGACGATCAATTAACTACACGTTTGAAACACTGGTAGATAAAAATAAGAAAATATTCTTGCATGGGAGTCCTGTTGTCTTAAAATTAAATTGTTGTATATACAGTTTGTTTGTGTATACGGATGTCTAAATGGTTGAATTGGTGGTGGGGACAGACTTCCTAGCCACAGTGACAATGTAGAAAACATTGTTTAAGCGACTGGTTGTGATTCCCAACGTTTCGCCAGAAGGTGATTTTTCTGAAATCATTCGAGATGGGGAAAAACAAGAATTCAAAAGAGGAAGTTTGAACAAAACAACAGGATCTTGTTTTCTGTTTGCATCTTTGTGTGCTGGGGGTCATTAGGGACATCTTGTGTTATTTATATAATCATTTCATTGCCGCTCTTAATGTGATCCGTTTGCTGTGGACAGGCATGGACGTGGAGACCAGGCTCGGCTTTGATTGGACGCCTCTCATGTGTGCCGTCAGTGTGGTTAACTACGAGCTCACAGAACTGCTCCTGGACAGAGGGGCCAGCGCCAATTTCAGCAAAGGTCAGACCCATACGGAGAGGGGAGTTCACTTTTTTTATTATTGGTACAACATATCTTGCATATGTTAAACATCTTGCATTTAGATTTAGCATTTAGAATTGTGAATTTTTGAGGACAGAAATATTTTACCATGACATTTTTAATTAGCTATATCGCCCTGCCCAACTTTAACACAGTATTTAAGATGTTTTTCTTCCATATGTCGTGTTTACACCTCTCTGACTTTTCTCTCGTCAGTTATTTGTCATTGTACATAGGGAATAATACTTAAATGATATATTTTAAAGTAGAAAACATTAAATTAACCTTAAACAGAAGCCACAAATACAGCTCATATCTCAAAAAGACAAGCAAGTATCACCCCAAAATGTTTGATAGATAAAAGTCCTTTAAGTCATTCCCAACCACATCTTGGCATCTGTAACTTGTCACTCAAAGCATTTTTAGACGACTAAAGACACCAAATTAGGAATTGAACTTATGGTTTGAACTTTTTTCCTGGTGCTTTCCATTGACGTATAAAGACAACTGGAAACGGAGAGTAGACGAGGCCCCATTCATTCCTTTGAAAGATGCTGATTGGTTCATGATTAAAAACATTGACTTACAAAAAGCATCCGATCATTCATTGACTTGGGCCAACAGAGCTTGAGTTCTCCTTAGCACAGGTTTACAACTTTTGGATGCTAATGGTTTAAATAAGAGCTATAGGAGTGTTCGTACTGGGATTTTGATTTAGCTTAAAATGAATGAGATGCTAATTTACAGAAGTCAATGGGGAAAAGTATTTTCGACCCCAATGATGTCCCGGGGTGTTTTTCAATGTCGAGTAAAGCTGCTCCAGAGCCACTATTTCAAGCATACTACGTCATCGAGTGCCGCCGAAGGATTGTTCCAATGTCCAGCATACTTGGAATTCTACCGAGCCTGGCGTCCTTCGTAGCGAGAAATTTCGAGGCTGCACATGTGTAGACTCCGCGGTCTTAAAATCCCCACAATGCTTTGCGCACGGCAGAGTTCCCGTTAGAATATTTTTTCGCCGGTCAACATGTCCGTTAAAGTTGAAATCTTCCGGACAACATTTGAAAAGTGCCGGTCAAAGGTCTTCTTTGTTATTTATTGAGCTTTAAAACTAATTGATGATTCGATATTAAACAAACTAATCATAGTAGATTAACTACATTATTCAAAAGTGAACAGTAACTTACTATAACACGTGAATAATAAACGGAGCGCTCTCCCTCTCCTGACAGCCCGTCATGCAGCTCGCGGATCAGTAATGAGTGACCCGACAGTGAAACTAAACATATCTATAACTAGTTACGGTAGTTTGAGAGGTAATTAAAATAGCTAAGTCTGATATTCTAACCTGGTGTGTGTGTTTTGTTCCGCTCACCGCTGCAGGGGATAATGCAGAGCTGCGTGTCGACTCGTCAGCAGCAGCTGATCTCTCTCTCCCGTCAGATTAGACTTCACTCGCGTTTATGTCCGTATCGATCAGATCCAGCTAGTTCTAGCTAATGATAGGACTACCTGCTTATTAAAAGACACCTCAACAATAAGTGTCGCTATGCAACTGGGTGAGGCCACAAAGTATAGCGCAGCATTATGCATTTGTTTACATGCCCACCGGAACCCCGAGGCATTACCAACAGATCAACGCACAATCAACCCATCCAGGACATCTCTTTCTCCACATTAAGTGTTAGACATTAGAATTGACTATTCTTTTTCTGTCACATACTCTTTTGTCTGTCACATAAATGGCGCAAGTTGCGCAACTGATGTGGTATTGCGCTAAACGGAAATTATTTTGACCGGAGAGATTTAGATTTGCCGGTCTTCAGCATATTTTACCGGTCATAGTCCGGTAATTACCGGCTAACGGGAACTCTGGCGCACGCACCAATTTCCAAATCTTGGGTGGAAATCGCGCTCCATTTAAGGCGGGGCCTCGCATATGACGCACACCTGTTAGCCTGTTCCACCATTCGTCGTTTTCCGAGGCTAGGAAGGATTCTTGCCTCGCTTCTGAAGCAAGTGACTCGGAAGACATGTGCTACCAAGCAAGCCTCCTCGACATTGAGAAACACCCACAGACTATAATGAATGTGTAGTATCATAATTTGGCCACTATAAACATTTACTTTAATCAGAATATTAGTCCCACAGAGGGGGCATCTACATTGTTACAGCAGAAAAGAGCCAGCTTAATGTTACCTAAAGCATGGATTAAAAAGTATTAAAGATACAAACTAAGAAATTATAATAAAAACAGTTACACATTTTTACAAAATACACATCCAAGTTATTGTCCCTAAAGATTGAAACAGAAATGAATCACGCATACTATTTTGGTTGGTTTATCATACAGGTACTTATCTCTGTGATCCCGACTCAACCCCACCCCAAATCAATCCCTTCTGAGAAAAAAAAGAACTAGGGCAGATAGTTTGATAGGCAACAGCATTACATTGCTGCATTCCAGGCTCTGATATCGAACAGCCATCCTTAATCCTCAGTCCCAGTTGTCTTGGTGTGGAGCCATCTTCCCTGTGGCACATTTTATCAATTTCCTCACCTGCTGCAGCCAAAAAGCAAAGGGGCCAATCGGGCCAAAACGCTTCATCTGACATTACTTAATGGCGATAACGCCAACGAGGAACTCTTGCAGAAACACACCTCTGATCCTTAGAGTTGTTTTTAGTTCATGCACAATGCACCCTCGTCCCAAAGCAGGAGAAATTGAAGGCATCTGTTGGATCGAGGTCAGACTGGGTGAAATAAGCATGGTGAGAAGAGCTCTTCCGTGTCAAGAAATCTGCAGCTTTTTAGATGTAAAACCGTGAATCCTGTTGGAAAATAGATCCCTAGGAAAATAAGCTTTATGTTCGGAGAGTTAGTTCAATGATGCATAATTTCTTACCTATAGAGGGCAGAACGCTCTGCTCTTGTCAGAGAGGAAGGGCTCTTCAAGTGTAATTATTCCTGCAGTCTTTTATCAGTTTGAATACAACATAAATATTGTCTATGAGCTGCTTTTTTAAATCTTTGAACAATTGGTGTTATGTTGGTAATCTTGAATTTAAGACCATTCTGCTAAACGCTGTTACTGCCCATTTAATCAGCGGTGAGGACAAGAGCTGTAACTGCTGGTATCTTTTTATTTAAAAGTAAGTTGTCGCAAATGAGCAGTGAAGCTGTGTGCTTATTGAAGAGTATACTTGATCACATCTTAATTAGGGATGGGAATTTGAAAGCAAATGTATATTCGAATATTCGACCCCCCAAAAAACGCTTAACCGAAATGTACATATCCTATAAAAAAAATAATTAGATTTTTTTTTTTTCAATATTTTTGGGAAATAAATACATACATGTTCAAATAAGTATAGAAACCAAGTCGAATTTGTAAAATGTATTGAACTGGTGATCACAGTTTGACAGCTATAGGCCTACAGCTTTCATGTGCGGAGGCGATTCACAATCAGCCCAGCTGTAGAGAAGACCCTCTCAGCTGGAACGGAGGTTGCGGGTATAGCAAGGTATAGTTTAAGTTTAATTTGGCATAGTTTGACCTCTACACCGCACTCAGTAACCTGGTCGAAATATTTCCACACATCACTCCTTTTTGACGCCATGTCTGTGTAGGACTCTTCTTAGAGTGTAAATAATTACCGGACTATGACTGGTAAAATATGTTGAATACCGGCAAAACTAAATCTCTCCTGTCAAAATGTCTATGTACTTTGCCGCCACACACGGTTGCCAAGCAGCGCTTATTGTTGTTTAGGCTGGCCATGTGTCGCGAGTGTTGACAGGGGGCGGGGGAGCACGCTCATGAACTGTTAGCGCTGGAACCTCGCAACGGCTGCGGAGCGCATTTGTGCCACATTTGGGCCTAAGATGAGGTTTGATCTGCGTGATCTGCGTGTAGGGAGGGGCAGCAGCCGTATCATTGGCTAGAACTAGCTAGATCTGATGGATGGATTTGGAGTGAAGTATAACCGGACACGAGAGAGAGAGATCAGCACCTGCAGCTCTGCCCGGTGTGAGGGACCGGTGAGCGGAGCAAAACACACCTTTAGACGTCAACCAACACATTTAGTTATGGCACTGTTGTGTATATATATATACATTGAATTATTCAATTTGATACTATGTAATCAACTTAGGCATCCCTCCCAAAAAAAAAAATTAAAAAAAATTATTCGAAGACCTGAATAATTTTGAATATTCGATTAATCGTTCCCATCCCTAATCTTAATGCAATATGTGCTAAAACAACTAGTTCATTTAAAAGATAAACAATTGTGATAGTCAGCTGACATGGCAAACATTCGCAGGTCAGACAATTTAAGCAATTTGAAGACGTCCCTTCGAATTTCGCGACCAAGTGATTGCCGTGTTTAACAATTTTTTGACATTTAAAAAAACAAGAGAGTTTAGTTTTTTTACAAGAACAATTTAAAGGTTAATTTCCTAGTTTTTTTGTTTTAAATGTAAAGAAAAAGACAGTAGCCGTAGTCACTTCCAGCCCCCATTAACAAAATACAGTACTATACAACATCGTTATTCAGAATAAGACACATTTTTAGTTCACGTTTTCCAGCATTCCTGTCACCGTGCCACAATTACAAGTAAATCAAACTAGTTATTTTGAGGACAGTGCATTCTTAATTGTTTCAGGGGTCCATTAGAGACCTTCCTGTAGCCCCTCGTTGTCCCTTAGACCCTCAGCACTAGTCATGCTCTCGATATCTGATGTCAATTAATTCCTCAGTCCAGAATGTCGAGTCAAATTGAGAGTGTGACTGATTTCTCTGAGGCTGCAGGCAGGTGAAGGAAGTGATTAAAAAGAGGGATGACGTGTGGTCGCGTCCTGGTGGCCGAGCGCAGGAATGCACGACTGATCACACACCCTCACCCGTTCTCAGGCCTCATTTATTTACTCCACTTCTCTGCATACGCAAACCAGGCAGTCTGGTTTACACCCACACACACATGGTATAAACATACACACACTTGCGCACAGATATGGAGGCAAACATGCACACAAAGCCACAGGAACCCACATGCAGATGAAGAAAGGCACACACACACACACACACACACACACACACACACACACACACACACACACACACACACACACACACACACACACACACACACACACACTATGATACACACATGTTGGAGATTGGCGGAACAAAACAGGAATTAAAAGCATTGCCATGGGTCTCAGACTGGTTTTTATCAGGAAGAGATAAGGAGACAACATCTCTGAAGTCACTCTATGACTTTATGTCCCATAAAGCCCGACACACACTTCCTGATGCCAGATAAACGGCTATCCATCTCCATCACCATGCATATCGGTCAGATTTCTCTTCCTCATTACAGCATGATGTATGACTTCATCGTGATGAGAACAAGGTATCCCTCTTCCCCTCTAATTCGGGTTTCTAGGTAGTTCAATTACAATAACAGTAATGCGAATTTCACACTTGTTATTTGTTTCCATGAGGCAACGACAGTAACCAGAATACATTCTCCAAATACACACATGAGATTGGACAGTAAATCAGAGGAACACTTATCCGTTTGGACAAAGAAAATAAAGCCCTTAATAATGGGCATGCTACTTCTACTTTAAAATAAGTCCCAAGGATTTGTGACTTGAAGTCGCCAAGACTGAACTAAAAACGTCCCGATAAAGTGTGGCTATTGCTCGTCGTCTTTTTTAACATCAAGCTCTTAGAAATTAATCTCATTCTGTTAACTTTAAACAAATGCTTCCTCCGCTGCCTGGCCACTGTAAGACTGAATCATCCGTTTGTAGAAATATAGGCTACATTCAAATCTTTCGAACCCATAATGTCTTGAAGCTAATAAATAAACTACACATAAGAAAGGAATCTGTAATCCCAAACTGTTCTGCATGGTTCTGTTAAAACCTTGTTGCCAGCCTATTACCTTTGTCTAATTGATGCTAAGCTAAATGTTAGTTTAAATGCAACTAAATCGTAACATTGTGACGATGAACTTCAACGTGTTCCTTTGTCGCAGATAATTGGACGGTGCTAATGGCCTGCTGCTCGGCAACTGGCAGTGAAGATAAGATCGCCCGCTGTGTGGAGATCCTGCTGTCCAGAAATGCTGACCCCAACATGGTGGACAGGTGAGGGGATAGGAGGGGGGTAGAGATGTGTTTCGGGTCAAAATGTGTAAAGGATATCCAGCACAGTACGCACTCGTGTTGTCACAATACCAACATTTTTGTTTCGATACCGATACCCAAGTCAAGAATTGCGATTTCGATCTTAACCGTCTTAAATGTAATTTTTGTGCTTTATTTCAAACCTGGGAAATGTTTCAGTCATAACACAAACTTTTCAACAATAGATCAAATGGATTAAAGCAATGGCATTCAAGGTCAAATGACAATTGTTATGATGGGGTCATGCCGAGTCAGATCGCTATGCCTTTAAGAGAGAGAGAGAGAGAGGGGTGTGATGCGACTGTGTGTGTGTGTGTGTGTGTGTGTGTGTGTGTGTGCATGGTAGAGCGAACGAGCGGTGGCATGTGTTTTGAAGCGAACGAAGCAGCAGCAAAGTTAGATCTGTAACAAAGACCTTAATAAATGCAACAGGGAGGCAGTGCAGGCACGGCTGCAGGGAGTGGAAGCAGAGCACTGAACACACACAGGAAATACGGCTCAATGTCATTCTTAAAGTGCCGATACTAATGAAATGGAGGAATCGTAACGTTTTGAACGGCAGGATATCGCAATACCTTTCTAGTACCGGTGCACCGTGCAACACTAGTACGCACTGTCACACCCCTGTTGATGTGGGCCAAATAAAAACACTTTAGACTCGTCTTGAGCACTGGAGAAACAAAACAGGTGCTGGATCAGTTTCCTCTGATGCTTCTCCGTGTGTTTGGCTGCCATGTGGTAGCATCATGCAGCACGGAGCTCCTTGCGGTGTGTGAGTGTATATTTGGGGGTTTTGTTTGGAATGTCCTGTTATGGCATGTGCCTGTACAGACGGTATCAGACAAACAAACACACAAAGTGTAAGGGGCAGGCGGGAGGAATTTAACAAGCTTGGATGCAGTCCAGAGAAGTTTTGGTGATGTGTCGCCTGTCAAAAGGGACCTAGGTGTTCAGGTTCAAAAAGCAGGCAACATTTTCTTATAATTTGACATTTCTTTAGGTGTTCATATCATTTATATGGAAGAAAGTTAGGGCCTTGTTTATATTTTAGATCTTACCAAACCTTTTTTCTTTTTTGTGTTCTGAGATTCAGTGTATTTTCCCAGAAATCTGACTTTTAATTTTAGGATTCTGACTTTTTCTTATCACTCAAAATCACATTTGGTCAGATCTAATCTATTTTATTTCTATAGCACATTTAAAGAGTTGAACAAAGTGCTGTACATCAACAACTGTATAACAACATAGCATAAATACATGAAAAACAGACGGGACATGAAACAAATGTAAAACACGAGACCATGAAACCAGATCAGAAGCCACAGACGTCAAAACAAAACACTAGTAAGATAAAAACCCAAATTTAAAAGTGTCACCTGGCCTGTAAATGCCAGGGGAAAGAAGAGGGTTTTTAAACGAGATTTAAAAACAGGCAGAGTTGGAGCAAGTCTAACCTGGAGGGGCAATTCGTTCCATAATGTTGGAGCTGCAAAGGCTCCGTCTCCTCGCTGCTCTAACCTCGATTTAGGGACGACCAGAAGGAGTCTGCCAGCCGACCTCAGTGACCGTGTGGGTGTGTATGGTTTTAAGAGATCTGCCAGGTACGGTGGGGCTAAACCGTTTAGGGCTTTGTATGCAAACGGTAACATTTTAAATTGTATTCTAAAACTGACTGGTAGCCAGTGTAACGAGGCGAGTACAGGCGTAATATGTTCACCCCTGCCTGTCCTTGTAAGGAGGCGCGCAGCAGCATTCTGGAGCAGCTATAGGCGAGACAGGGAAGCCTTGGTTACTCCAATATACAGAGCATTGCAGTAATCCAGTTTAGTGGATATAAAACAATGTATTACTTTCTCAAAGTCATTAAAAGAAAGGAAAGGCTTGACCTTTGCTAAAAGTCTTTTACCACAGAATTGATCTGTTTGTCTAGTTTGAAATCACGATCAATCCGTACACCCAGGTTTGTGACAATGGGTTTCACATATGGGACAAGAGAATCCAGCACTGGCGGGGCATTGGGGCCACCACTGATGAACAACAATTTTTTCTTTCTTATATTTCAGTGATTACATTTCAACAAGTTCTTGTTACACTTTTAAATATATACAATTATTCACTTTGATGCACATAGTCCATCTAGGAACCACACATCCATAACCCAATGGGCTTTACTCTGCTGTATATTAGTAAATCATAACAATAATTTTAACACAAAAAAGCAGGTGCTAGAGTGAATTTCGCCCCAAAAGCCAAAATAAGCTGCTTTTAAAAACACGTTAAATATCCAACCATCCCTAATGACAGCAGGAATAGAAACAACCAAGAACATCTCCATCTACTTTACATGTTCCCATCTGACAGGACATTTCATAGTAAGGCTTTAAAGCATAATCTGTTCAAACCACACAACTTTGACATTCGTTCGGCCGCCACCGTCCTCAGGACCTTCCCCCGATTAATCCGCACATATATTCTACTTGATACTGACAGCCAGCACCAGCCAGAACTACTTTACCACACTGCCTAATGTCAGAAATATCATCAAAACGCTTGATCTCATAAATTAGCTTTCATGTAGACTATGCAAGAAATCGGCTGTATGTCTAAACTTGCAGTAATGGAAGAGTGACGGCCAGAGTTTCCGTTAGCCGGTAATTACTGGACTTTGACCGATAAAATATGCTGAAGACCGGCAAATCTAAATCTCTCCGGTCAAAATAATTTCCCTTTAGCGCAATACCGCATCAGTTGCGCCACTTATGTGACAGACAAGAAGAGTCCATTCTAATGTCTAACACGTAATGTGGAGAAAGAGATGTCCTGGATGGGTTGATTGTGCGTTGATCTGTTGGTAATGCCTCGGGGTTCCGGTGGGCATGTAAACAAATGCTTAATGCTGCGCTATACCTTGTGGCCTCACCCGGTTGCATAGCGACGCTTATCGTTTAGGTGTCTTTTAATAAGCAGGTAGTCCTATCATTAGCTAGAACTAGCTGGATCTGATCAATATGGAGATAAACGCGAGTGAAGTCTAATCTGACGGGAGAGAGAGATCAGCTGCTGCTGACGAGTCGACACGCAGCTCTGCATGATCACATGCAGCGGTGAGCGGAACAAAACACACACCAGGTTAGAATATCACACGTAGCTATTTTAATGACCTCTCAAACTACCGTAACTAGTTATAGATATGTTTAGTTTCACTGTCGGGTCACTCATTACTGATCCGCGAGCTGCATGACGGGCTGTCAGGAGAGGGAGAGCGCTCCGTTTATTATTCACGTGTTATAGTAAGTTACTGTTCACTTTTGAATAATGTAGTTAATCTACTATGATTAGTTTGTTTAATATCGAATCATCAATTAGTTTTAAAGCTCAATAAATAACAAAGAAGACCTTTGACCGGCACTTTTCAAATGTTGTCCGGAAGATTTAAACTTTAACGGACATGTTGACCGGCAAAAAATATTCTAACGGGAACTCTGGTGACGGCGCTTGAATTTCCCTAAAACTGAGGACTGCCGATGGAAATGAGCTATTATCTGGCATAATTCATATCTTCTCTTTTCTGAGATGAATGTATTTGGTCCTCTTTGAAATAAATACATAATGAAACACAATGCAACGCCATGTTGACGGGATTCTTATGCATTTTTTAATATTAACTCGATAAATGGGTTCATCTGATTTTGGGATCTATCAGCCATTGCAGCCAACACATCTGTTCCCCTCTCCCGGTGCGTAACATCAAAAATTGCATCTGTTGTGAAAGAATGAAGGGAGGTCATTCTCGAAGCACTTTTACTGTTTCCATCTGTGGATTTTTTGCCCCCAGTGGCTTTCTTGTTTAGCTTCCCCTAATCCCCTGCCACTCAGTCACTGCCATCGTGCCATTTCATGCACGACACACACCGCCTGAACACACACATGGACACGCTGCAGCATTGGGAAATTGATTGGTTCCTTCCCAGACAAAATATTTGCAGCAAAGGTAACGAGAGGCAGCAGGAACAGCCCGCAACATCCAGAAGAATCTGAGGTTCATGTGGGTGCAGGGGATGAACTTCCTCTTCCTCCTCATCATCGCCTCTTACGTCTGAATATCAAACCGATGATTAACTCCAGCTGCTCATCCGTTCGCTGCAGTGTAAACAGGCGCTTTTCTGTCATGTCTCAAAGTCCTGCCGCACCATGTGGGGTCCATTGCCTCCATGTGTCACTTTGTTTCACCTTCACTGCACTGCTCTGTGTCTCGTTGTGCTCAACCTGTGGATACGTGCATGGGGTTGTTGGTACACTTGCATTAATTATTTGTTGTAATGTATTTTTTTGACATTTGACAAACAAACAATGACATTGTTGTTTCTTTTTTTATTCAGCTTTTCACATGTTTATAGTCATAGATAATACAATTAGGGATGCTCCGATCGATCGGTCACCGATCGAGATCGGCCGATACTCACTCTCTACCGATCGATCGGTGCTCTCTAAACATGCCGATCGCGAGAGCCGATCGCGAGAGCCGATCGCATGATGTAAAATACATGACACTTTTCTCTGTGTGCGGCAAAACAAGCTCGCCAAAATGGCTTCACCGGTCCGGCATTATTTTAAGGTGTCCGAAAAAGACCGTAAAATAGCGGAATGCAACGTGTGTGAAGCAGAAATCCTGCAGCTCCGCCCGCCGGACCGGTAAGCGGAGCGAAACAGAGTTAGACCTAACACACTTAGCTATTTTATCTACCTCTGGAACAAGCTAAACTAGTTATTATAAATATATGTATTCTTCACTGTCGGGTCACTCATTACTGGATCAGTGAGCTGCATGAGATACTGACAGGCTGTCAGGAGAGAGAGAGAGGGGGGAGAGAGAGAGAGAGAGAGGGAGAGAGAGAGAGAGCGCTTCCGCTCGTGTCTCCCGTGTTATTCTCCAAAGTGAATGTAAACTTGAATAATGTTCATCATTTGAATGTAATAATTAAGTTGATTGTTGTTTGTGGAAGCTCCAGTGAATGAGCATTAACTGAGTTTTAAACATCACTTTAAATGGAAGATTTAAAGTGATGTTTAAATCTTCCATTTAGGCCCCGCCCACTCGATCGGATCGGCGATCGGTATCGGCCGATACTGATTCCGGCGATCGGCCCCGAACTTGGCGATCGGAGCATCCCTAATTACAATATTCTCTGTAAGCCTTCTGTAGTTAACAGTAAAATCACAAATCAAACGTACATATTTGGGGATAATACAGATGCAGGCCTCACTGACCGTCAAACATGCTATAACATATAGAAAGAACATAAACACGAACAGGGTTATGGGGTGTACCTGCAACTTATTCAAACAAGGGGGGCATAGAAATAAAAAATACTAAAAACAAAAATATATAAAAGTCCCTTCTAGACAAATGATGGTCGTATTGGTGTAACATATATTATTCATTCTTCCCATCTTGACAAAAAGATTCCCTGTTGCAGTCTCAAAGCAAGGGTTATCCTCCATCTTACAAATATCATACACAATGTCAATCCACCACATTCTGGTGATGGCCTTCTTGCAAGCAGCACTCAGGATCCGAAACGGATATCTATCTTCAGAGGAAAACATTTCTGGTGGTAAAGCACCCAAATATAACGATTTAAATGGAATGTCTACCTGAAAAACTTTTTGTAAAACTCCATGAACCTGCTGCCAGAAAGGGTTCAATGATGGGCAAGACCAGAATATATGAAAATGGTTTGCCATGAGGCATCCACACTGTCGCCAGCATGCAGAGGAATTAGTGTAATGTCTCTTCTGAGCTGGAGTAATGAAACACCGTATGAGGTTTTTCCAACAAAACTCTCGCCATGAGGTTGAACTTGACGTTTTCCATTGTATCGCACATAAGTTGTCACAAACGAGCTGAGGACCAAAATGCAGAACACGGGAAACCAGAGATAGTTGGTAACCAGCTTTATTAGAGTCTATAGGCTGGTAGGAGACAACACGGCAGATAGTAGGCAAAGGGCTGGTCGGGGACAGGCGAGGGTTCCAGGAGACAGCAGGACGGGAGTCGTAGGCACAGAACGGGTCAGGGAGCAGGCGAGGCAGGCTGGTCAGGGACAGGCAGGGTCGAAACCGGGAGAGCAATCTGAGGAGTAGTGCGGGAAAGACAAGCATGCTGCGAAGTACGATCTGGCACTGAGGTGAAGGTGAAGTGGGCCTAAATACTAATGGAGCTGATGGGTGTAACAGAGTGAGAGAGAGACAGGGTGTGACTACCAGGTGACTAAGGAATGATAATGCAGAAAATAGGTGAGTGAGAAAGCAGATTGTGACAGAACCCCCCCCTTAATGGACGGCTCCAGACGTCTAAACAATACTAAAAAAACCAACAAAAGAGACCCAAGAAAAAAAAAACCCTACAGATACCGGGTGGAAGGTGGAGGTATGGGAAAGGTTAGTACTCGTCTGAGACTGCTCTCTCGGCCTCTTCCTCCTGGAAATCCTCGTCCTCCTCGCCCGATGACGACTCCCCCTCCTCCTCGACGAAGCCTCTGGTCCGTAGCGGACGAGTACTCCCTGGCTTAACGCCTGGTCGAGCGTGGGTCCTAGACGGCTGCTCCGGGTAACGCAGGTGGAAGTCTCGGATGAGCTGAGGGTTGAGGATATGACGAGCCGGGACCCACTGCCTCTCCTCAGGACCATAGCCCTCCCAGTCCACCAAATATTGAACCCCTCTTCCTCTGAGACGGGAACGGAGTAAACGACGAAGGGTGTAGGTAGGGCCCCCATCGATCATCCTAGGGGGTGGTGGTGGAGGGGCGGCGGAAACCATAGGGCTCTCCCGGACAGGTTTAATCCTAGAGACGTGGAAGGTGGGATGGATTTTCATGTTCCGGGGCAAACTCAGTCGAACTGCTGCAGGATTAATGACCTTGACAATCTCGAAGGGTCCAATAAACCTGGGCGCTAACTTCTTAGACTCCACCCGAAGGGGAATGTTCTGGGTGGAAAGCCACACCCTCTGGCCTACCTGGTACACAGGTGCCTTGGTTCGTCGGCGGTTCGCTGATGTGGCGTACCGGTTAGCAGACTGAAGCAGAGTTGTACGAGCCTGCCTCCAAGTCCTCCGACAACGTCGGATGAAAGCCTGGACAGACGGACAGGTAACCTCCTTCTCCAATGCAGAGAACAATGGGGGTTGAAAACCGTATGCACACTGAAAAGGGGAAAGACCAGTAGCGGAACTGATGAGGGTGTTGTGGGCATACTCCACCCACAGGAGTTGTTTTGACCAGGTCGTGGGATGATCGGAAGCCATGCAGCGGAGAGTGGTCTCCATCTCCTGATTCTTCCGTTCGGTCTGGCCATTGGCCTGTGGGTGGAAACCGGAGGTGAGACTAACCGTCGCCCCGATGAGCTCACAAAACTCCCTCCAAAACACAGAGGTGAATTGGGGCCCCCGGTCGGAAACCACATCAGTCGCCAGTCCGTGAATGCGAAACACGTGGAGCAGAATCAGTTCTGCCGTCTCCTTAGCTGACGGGATCTTAGGCAGGGGTATGAAATGAGCCATCTTACTAAACCGATCTACCACCGTCAAGATGGCAGTATGTCCGTGGGACGGTGGTAGACCAGTCACAAAGTCCAATGAAATATGTGACCAAGGGCGACGTGGGACCGGTAATGGATGAAGGAGGCCAGCTGGCGCTTGGTGAGATGGTTTGTGCCGATTGCACACAGGACAGGCGTTCACAAACTCCCGGGTGTCAGCCTCCAGCGTGGCCCACCAGAACCGTTGTAGGACCATCCCCTTGGTACGTTGAATTCCAGGGTGGCAGGAAAGTCTGGAGCTATGAGCCCACTGAAGCACCTCAGCCCTCAAAACCTGAGGCACAAACAAGCGGTTAAGAGGACAAGAACTAGGACCGGGTTGGTCCACCAAAGCGGTCTTAACCCTCTCCTCAATCTCCCAAGCGAGGACGCCGATCACTCGAGGAGCAGGAAGAATGGTGTCCGGAATACCCCGGGTGTCTCCCTCCCTCCCGAACTGCCGGGACAAAGCGTCGGCCTTCACGTTGCGGGAGCCCGGGCGGTAGGAGAGAAAAAAATTAAACCGGGTGAAAAATAACGACCACCTGGCTTGCCGAGAATTCAGTCTCTGTGCCGACCTGATGTATTCCAGGTTCTTATGGTCGGTCCATACCTGAAATGGTTGTTCTGTCCCCTCAAGCCAGTGTCGCCACTCCTCCAACGCCAACTTGACTGCTAGAAGCTCTCGATTCCCCACGTCATAGTTTCTCTCCGCCGGACTCAATCTCCTCGAAAAGAAAGCACAGGGGTGGAGCTTCTGGTTCTCACCAGAACGTTGCGACAGGATGGCCCCCACCCCTACGTCAGAAGCATCCACCTCCACCACCAACTGACCAGCGGTGTCTGGTACTTGAAGGATAGGAGCTGACGTAAACCGGCCCTTGAGGTCCTGAAAAGCCTCCTCGGCTGCAGGGGACCATCGGAACGTCACCTTGGATGAGGTCAGGGCGGTGAGCGGGGCGGCCACGGTGCTGTAGCCATGGATGAACCGTCTGTAAAAGTTGGCGAATCCCAGGAAACGCTGCAGCTCCTTCCGGGAATCAGGGACCCGCCACGAGGTAACTGCTGAGACCTTAGAAGGATCCATCTCCACACTTCCTTGACCCACGATGTAGCCAAGAAAGGCGACCGAAGAAGTGTGAAACTCGCACTTCTCCGTCTTGACGAACAGTGAGTTCTCCAGAAGTCTCTGGAGGACTGTCTGGACATGATGGACGTGCTCCTTGAGGTTCTTAGAAAAAATCAAGATGTCGTCCAGATAGACAAAAACATAACGATCCAACATGTCTCGGAGTACGTCGTTCACCAACGCCTGGAAAACTGCAGGGGCGTTGGTAAGTCCAAATGGCATCACCAGGTACTCGTAATGTCCCGAAGAGGTGTTGAAGGCGGTCTTCCATTCGTCCCCCTCCCGGATTCGTACCAGGTGATAAGCGTTTCTTAGATCCAGCTTAGTGAAGATTGTAGCCCCCTGTAGTAACTCAAATGCTGACGAGATGAGTGGCAAGGGATAACGATTCTTCACCGTGACGTCGTTCAGACCCCGATAGTCAATGCAGGGTCTCAGGGTCTTGTCCTTCTTCGCCACAAAAAAAAAACCCTGCTCCTGCGGGTGATGTGGAAGGACGAATAATTCCCGCAGCCAGAGAGTCATTGACGTAGGTCTCCATGGCCTTCCTCTCCGGTGCCGAAAGCGAGTACAACCGGGCCTTGGGTGGGACTGCGCCTGGATGTAGCTCAATGGCGCAGTCATAGGGCCGATGAGGTGGGAGAGATGTCGCCTTAGCCTTGCTAAACACCTCCTTAAAGTCCAAATACTCCGCCGGAACCCCTGTGACATCCGGAACCAGGTTCATATCCACAGATAGTTGAGGTGCGGCGGCCTGCTTGAGACAAACCTGATGACAGGAAGAACTCCAACCTAGGATGGACCCAGTTGCCCAGTCAATGTTCGGGTTGTGGCGGCGGAGCCACGGATAACCCAAAATCAGAGGGATTTGGGGGGACCGTAGCACATGAAACCGGATTGTCTCATGGTGGTTCCCCGACATGAGCATACGGACCGGTGTCGTCTGGTGTGTCACTGTTCCCAGCAGGTGACCATCCAAAGCATTAGCCGGTACCGGCTGGAGCAGCCGAACCTGTTGGATGCCCAGCTGTCGTGCGAGCTCCTCGTCAATGATGCCAACATCTGATCCGGAGTCGATAAAAACAGCCAGAGCCTGAGATTTGCCTGTCAGGAGGAGTCGAGCATGGCACAAGGGTCTTAGATTGGGGATCAGCTCAAAGGTTTGGCCCACCAGTATACTCCCCATTACTGATGAGCTCTGTCTTTTACCTCTTCGACGTACTTCCCTCTCCTCAGAGGTAAGACTGGTACGACCCACTTGCATGGGCTCGACCTCGTACCGTGAGTCAGAGTAGGAGTGGGAACTCTCCGCCGAACCCGGAAGTCGAAATCTCCCGGAAACCGGAAGTTGTTGTCGCGAGCAGCGGCCCGCCGCTCGCGTCTGTTGCTCTCCTCTCCGAGTCTGGATTCGTCCGTCAATCCGAGAGGTGAGCTCTATCAACCCATCCAAGGAAGCAGGGAGATCATAGGAAACCAGCTCATCTCTCATATAATCCGCTAATCCTCTCAGATATGCGTCACACTGCGCCGGCTCATTCCAGCTGCTGCGACGGCTACTGGTGCGGAAGTCAATAGCGTAATCCACCACCGTGCCGGAACCCTGGCACAAACTCAGCAGGCCTCCAGCAGCGTCGGGACCCAGGGGCTGGAGCGAGCATCGGAGCTGCGGGCGGAGGGACGGTAGCAGCCATGGTAGCGGCTAGCTGTTGTACGGTGGCGGCCATCTGTTGCATCTGGGAGGTAAGGTAAGCCAGCGTTTGTCCCTGGGTTGAGGTTGCCTGGTGGGTCTCGGTAGCTAAGGTAGCTATTGTGACCTCCTGTCTTTGGATGGCATCCTCAACCCTCTCAAAGCGGTCTCTAGGAGACCCGGTGTTTGCTTGGTCCATTTCTGGCCAGATCGTTCTGTCACAAACGAGCTGAGGACCAAAATGCAGAACACGGGAAACCAGAGATAGTTGGTAACCAGCTTTATTAGAGTCTATAGGCTGGTAGGAGACAACACGGCAGATAGTAGGCAAAGGGCTGGTCGGGGACAGGCGAGGGTTCCAGGAGACAGCAGGACGGGAGTCGTAGGCACAGAACGGGTCAGGGAGCAGGCGAGGCAGGCTGGTCAGGGACAGGCAGGGTCGAAACCGGGAGAGCAATCTGAGGAGTAGTGCGGGAAAGACAAGCATGCTGCGAAGTACGATCTGGCACTGAGGTGAAGGTGAAGTGGGCCTAAATACTAATGGAGCTGATGGGTGTAACAGAGTGAGAGAGAGACAGGGTGTGACTACCAGGTGACTAAGGAATGATAATGCAGAAAATAGGTGAGTGAGAAAGCAGACTGTGACATAAGTTCTCCCAATATTCTTCCTTCAGAACTAAATTTCCTTCCCTTTCCCATTTTTGTTTTACATACAGCGAGTTACCTTTTGTTTGTTGTAAACTCCTATAGATTTTTGAGACAACTTTCTTGTTTGAGCCCTCAAGATAGGCATCTTTAAAAACTTTTAACAAGGTGTTATCCCAGTACTCTCCCTCTGTATTTGATCGATGTAATGACGAACTTGAAGGAACCTGTAAAAATCATCACGTTTCAAGTCAAACTGCCCCTTCAGATTCTGAAAGCACATTCAAGACAGTAATTGTACATCTTAAGTTTGTCTGTCCGAAATACCTTATTCCTTTTTTAACTGTAGATTGCTTTTTTGCAGAAGACAGCAAAGACACTTTTTCTTACTATTCCTGCAATTAATCCCACTTTCCATTATACATTTATATGTTCAGTATGCGTTAAGCCAGTGGTTCTCAACTGGTGGGTCGCGGACCCGTTTCGAGTGGGTCGCAGATGTGAGTGAAGAAAAAAAAAAAGTTGAAAAAAATATATAGAATTTTTTCTTTTGGAAACTTTTATTTTGAAGGCCCGATTTTCTAGCGCTGTGCATGCAGTCGGCGTTGGACTGGAAGTACCGGAGACCATAAACGGTTTTGAAAACTTCTGTCACGTAGTGATCATCTTCTCAATAAAACATCTTTGCTGATGTTTTTCGAGTCTTCTGGCCAATCAGAATCAAGATTGTTGCCGGAAGTCCCCACGGAGAATAACTTTGCGGTAGAACTCTTCTTATACATCCATGGGTACAACTTCAGATACAAATGAACACATAATGAAATATGACCCCTGGTTTGATGATTGACAGGTCACAGAACAATGGGAGCTATCTACCCTTACCCACAATTTAAAGTAATTCACACAGACTATCTCCTCTTTACTCTTCTCTCTGTGAGGAGCAGCAAGCTGTCAGAACAAAGTGAAAAACAAACAATGGCATCAAATATTATTAATATGTCGGGTAGTGATAGCTTTATTTATTTTCTTCTCAGAGTGTACCAGAATGTGTAGTTTATATATGTTAGTATTTTTAAGAGAATCCCCCCCAGACCCCCCTGCTGGGGTTGGGTTTTCAGCATGTGTGCCTTTTTATGTTATACAGTTCAGCTTTGATTCCAGCATCTCATTAAACCTTTTTCAAAGCATACTTTAGTTCTGTGAAGGGATATAAGGGATATATGCACTGTACTTCACTTTAATTAATATTGTATGCTGCAAAGCGTATATATTACAGCACAATTTTTTGTTGAATAGATTTGAGTGGGTCAAATTTTGGGTCGCGATTTATTGACAAATGAAAAAGTGGGTCCCGAGGCCTGACCAGTTGAGAACCACTGCTTTAAACTGTCATTTTGCTAAATGCTATTTCATATTAACTTTTTGCAGTTGGATTTAAATACTCAAGTCAAGAACAAGAGTAGTTAAGAACGTTTTAAATCTTGCTCGTCACTTATGGATCTCTGTTTACACGTTTTTTGTAATTGGTAAAAAGTGGTCAGTTCATTGTAGGGCTGTGCAATTAATCGTATTTTAATCTCGGCTTGCAACGATTATGAAAACAACGTAATAAAAAAAACGATTATTTTGCTGCATTCCCTTTTGCAAATGATGCTCTCAATTTGTCTTGCGTTACACATCCTGCCCGTGCGTGGGCTTTCACCCCTCCCCCCCTAAAAGCCCTCTCGGCCAGGTTGTGGGGTGACTTGCAGTCCGTTTAATAAATCCATACAAACACGTTACAAAGGAAGCTTTAGTTGCCGTGTCTTCATTCTCCGGTCAGCGTTCAGTCAACTTTTACTAACCTCGTCAAGCCGGAGCCTCTTAGCTCGCTACTTCCGGTTTCCGGGTAAGGGGTTACCAAAGAGAGAGTACTGCGTGGAGCAGTGTAATTACACATTACAGGTCGTGAGTGACATTAGTTATCATATATATGTTTAGTAGGTTGTGGAAGTGCGAAATGGTTTTTCAGTTGAATTATACTTAAAGTTCAGGGTAATCAACTGTTAAAAACATAGTTCAAATTATTATTTTAATTTGTTTTAAAGTTCAATTAATGGATGTTTTCAAAGTCACTGAATAATCGTATTTATGATTCTTGCCATAATCGCACAGCCCTAGTTCAACCTCTTTATTATCTACTAATGTTTTCATCTATACTTAATAATAAAATGTAAAGCCCAATTTCAAGCCTTGTCGGTCCGAAATGCCTTTTTCTTTTTTTACACAAAGATAAAATAAAAACAGTAAAAGGTACGAACAATACGAACATTAGGGAGTGATCAGGACTTCGCAGTAAAATCATACGTTTGTAAAAATAAAATCTGGCCTGAAGTTTTACGAAATCCACTTTCTCCATCATGACACAAATAGCTCCAGTTTGACAGATGGTGTCAACCAGACATTTGGGAGGTGTTTCTTAATCTCAGCGAGCTATGGTTAATCAACGTAACTTCGTGGGTCTGCAGAAACATCAGCAGAAGCATCATTCTAGCTTGATATCCCTAATGTTTCAATGTCAGAAAAGCCCCACTTTTTTGATAGCAAGGATATCAACAAATGTTAAAATGTTTCCTTTTTCTTCTCCAAAAAGTAATGAAAACAGAGTCAGGGCCTGTATTCATTTGGACACACATGCAGATGTAGAAATAAAGGAATACTTCAGATTTAAAGATGTCATTTGTACATGCATATCTTACCCCGTGCTACTTTAAACTCTGGAGGAAAGTTGTTGCATGCCCCCATAGTGAGGGCGGAGAAAAGTCTTGATTAATTAAAGTAAACATCGACATACATCCGTTTAAACTCTCGTATAACTCCTGCAGTATAATTAAAGCCTGATTCCTCTAATCATATACTCAACACTATCAAACTTACTTTGTTCAACCCATCAAGACATTAACTTTCATCCATCAAAACGTATATCTGCAGATCCTTCGTTCACGGTGGATGTATTTCTTCCAGAGTTCAAAGTAAGTGAAGTAAGACATGAGCAATTGATGTACAAATAGTCATTTTTTAAGGATGAACTATTCCTTTAAGGCTTAAGACTTGCCTGGGACATTAAAGGGCCCATGTCATGCTTTTCTGGTTATTACCCGTCCCCTTGTGTTGTGAAGGTTTTTCTGCATGTAAACGGTCTGCAGAGTCACAAACCCTCAAAGTGCACCCTGTAGCGAGTAAAACTCTAACACAGAAAATACCTGTCTGTGCTGCCCCAGAACCATGGATGTATAATAAGAACTGGATACAGCGTGGGAGGCGGGGCCTCATTCATTCCTATGAGAGTTGCTCATTAGCGCATGATGATAAAATGGCTCAACTTTTGAGAGGGTGAAACGTCACAGATTACCCGGCATGCCTGAGAAGTACACGTATGCGCTCATAGCGCATGCGCAACTTTAACCAAAATGCTCGTTCACATCAAGCACGTCAATTTGCGTACACGTAACAGCACCGCGCGTTCATGACAGCATGGTAATGGATTGTTATTATGATGGATTTGATATTAACGAGGCGGCAGTTAGCAGCTAGCGGCAAGCTAGTAATTATGCTAATGTCCACATCAATCGTTATGTACTTATATTACGCTGTAACAGGATCTAGTGATATCCAAGCAACAGAGCTTCATTTAGCATGAAAGAATTATTGCACTGTATATATATATATACTTATAATAATAATAATAAGTAATATTAACTTTATTTAAAGGGAGGGAATGCTCATGACACGCATTTTTAAATAATTATCATCCGATAAAACAGACCAGTCTCTGCCAGTCTTTTTTTTTTTTTTTTATCCGATGACGTTATCAGTGATTTTAAACTGATTAATTACCGAAATAACATCAACCCTGTGGGCGGCGCCATTTTGACGAGTCACATGACTTATTTTACCGCAAGTGACGTGAACTATGCGTTTGGTGTCGAGGACAAATTGACGTATGTGCTTTGTTCATGTTGTTTACTCTAGTTACTCTCTCAATTCTATAGAAATATGCCTCATTGTATCGCGAAACATTGCCACAATTCGGATAGGAACAATCCACGGATTGCTCGGTTCCATCTATTGCCAACGGGTAAGCGTAGGAAGTACGTTCGGAGGCAGTGGCTAGCGAAATGTGCTCGGCCCGAACCGAAAGATCCACAGGCGCATGTATGCAGCGAACATTTCAAGTTTCCGGACGACTACTCTGAGAGTATGATGAAACATAAAATGGGATTTATTAATCAACCATTACTTAATGGGGATGCAGTGCACTGCCAATGCCAGCCAGCGTAAGCACCTTACGCAGCAGACTTTACTTATTGTTTACGACGTAAGGAAGCAGGAATTGCAGGACCCAGAGCGCACGGAGCACAGAGCGGACAGCAGATAACGGAATTGCAGTTTTATTGCTTATAGATGATCAGAACATTTCAAAGGGGACACAGTCACATTGGATATTAACCTATGGAGTAACTACATCATCGTTTTTATCGTTTTAATGCCATTGAAGACCAGTTTAGACCAGACAAAGAGGAAGGTAAGCCATTAGCCTAGCGCTTGTTAGTACCTAGCGCCACTTGTTTTGATGTACGTTTTTGTTGATAACGTCGCGAGTTTGTGTCTTTCAGTGTTGAGCTGGGCACCGTTAGATTCTGTGTCTTTACGATCATAAACTATGTGTTGGATGTGCAGCTAGGATAAGTAATAAGGGAGCTAGGAGTGATTTTCGGTGCAGTAATAAGTTAGCATTTTTCGCTCTGGGCTAATTCAGAGGCTCACTGTTAGCATTGTGTGTTTTTTTTTAAAGAAAAAAATGAAAAAGATCAGTTAAATTAGATTTTTCCCGTTATATGGATATAAAATATTCATAGTTTATTAAATATTAAGGTTCCTTAGACGTTGTTTCCTGCAAATGACGTGATTTCGGCCCCGGAACCGGGTCCGTGGGGCCTACAAACACGGTTTGTTGTTACAGTTGTATTTGGATGGAATGAATACCTATAGTGATAATTCAAAGTAAGTCCGCCTGGACTTTATTTTTCTAAACTTCTTCCTCGGCTGACGAGTCCGAACTCAAATACTCCGCCATGTTTTCGTGGTGTGTTTACAAAGTGAACGCATAGATGACGTCACGACCTAGTTTTTCGGATCATGTGACTACTGAAATGGTTTAAACATAATGTTTCACTAAATACTGAAGTTTTGATTAACTATCTAATGACTGAAGCCTTCCTTTAATACAGGGGTGGCCAACCCGCGGCTCTCGAGCCGCATGCGGCTCTTTGCCTAGTTTCATGCGGCTCTTCAGTTCATATCGAATTGTATATGTGTGAGTTTGGGGGAGAGACACTGACTCCTGACTAGTGTTGCACGGTGTACCGATACTTGAAAGGTACCGCGATACCCTGCCGTTAAAAACGTTACTATTCCTCCGTTTCATTAGTATCAGTACTTTAAGAATGACGGGGAAAAGTATTCCGGTGAGAAAGCGACGTTTAATAAGAGCGGTGTGTGTTCAGCGCTCTGCTTCCACTCCCTGCAGTCCCGCCCCTCTCAAGCACGCTCAAGTGCCTCCCCTCTCTCGTGCACGCGCTAGCTGCCAGAGCATGTGAGAAAACGAGAAGCATGGCTGCAAGTGGGAGTGCAGCTGCCGCTGCGCCTCGGCTTGTTGACAACAAAGACGCTAAAAGAGAAATGTGGAAGTATTTGAGCTATAACTCTGACAGTGAGGGCAAGCCTACAGACACCACGAGGCCTGTCTGTCAGACATGTATTAATTTGATTTAATACGAATTCTTGTCATTTATTGTATTTATTGTTCTCATTGTTTAAAAGTTTGTGTTATGGTTCTGGTGGGAAATAAAGCACAATAATTACATTTAAGACTGTTTCCCTTTTTTTAAGAAAAGTATCGAAAAAGAATCAGAATCGCAATTCTTGACTTGGTATCGAAACTAAAATGTGGATATCGTGACAACACTAGCTACTCCTGACAGTTAAACCTGATATTTAGTAGGTCTGTTAAGTATTGAATGCTGATCATTCTGACGTAATTTGGACGGTCAAAGTTGTTTGGGCTCGGATAAAATCGCTCCGTCCCGGCTCTCCCTACGTGTGTATGTGTGGTGTGGTGTCAGTATGAGAGGATGACAGCGCGTCTAATTTTGATGTGGCCCAAGAGCCAATCACAATAATACCTGTGATGCAGTGAACCAATCACCTTTGAGGGGGGAACACCTATCGTTGATTAAACACTATCCAGTGTTTCCCCTACCATTGTCTTGGAGGGGCGCTGCGCCCCGCCAACGGAGTTATATATATTTCAAAAATATATATAATTATTATTTTTTTTAAATATATATATAGCACCAAATTGCAAATAATCTATAACTACTGTCACTTTTCACATTGAACATGTGCTCTTTTATTAAATAAACTAAACGCTTTCATTTTAAGTTGTAAGTTTTGTGTTTTTGACCCTAAGAAACACTAATGCATTAATCAATAACAATAATCCACAGCTCCTCTCTCTGCTCCAGAGGATTTAAAATATATATCCCAATGTCACAAAAATGCATCAGTGTCGTGGTTGAAATCTTGTCTCCAGAAAACAAAAAACTGAAACCAGCGGTATCAGTGACTGTGTGTTTGATGTGGCTCTTTGCAGTAAAATAGAAAAAATGTGGCTCTTAACCTCTGACTGGTTGGCCACCCCTGCTTTAATACATCATTTACGGTACAAGATTTAATCATACAGCCCAATATATCCATTATTACAGCTCCGTGGGGTGGCAGTAAGACGATATGGGTCCGTTCTTATTGTGCATCCATGGGTAAAGATAAACGCAACTCACATTGGTTTCTCATACAGCATCTCTGTAAACTACGTGTATTGTGTTCACTGAATTTCACTCTCTGCCTTTAACGGCTCGTTGTGTAGCTCCAATAGCTCCAGCCTCCACCCTCCCTGTGAGCACAGTGTGCTCCGATTGGTCGGGACACGTAACATGAACGTGCCGGGCCGCGCGGTCCCGTGGGTTAGATGCGCGTTCATAATGCCGAGGGAAATAACTCTCAGAATAACGTTATTAGCACATTTTTACAACTTGAGGAACGAATGTTTTTAATAAGGGCTATACAAGTGTTCATACTGGGTAGTTTATTTAGTTTAAAAAAATTATCCAACGAGTTCCCACAATGGGGAAAAAGTGTTTCCGGGCCTGTCAACCAAACGGAAGTGTAGTACCGCTGTTTGGCCATCACAAATATTTTCATCTGAGTCCGGCGCACTTCCTGGGGGCTTGGGTCCAGAACGCCTCGTTGGACATTTCTCTTTTTCGACGACGACCCAAATGGACCAATCCGTGGAGCTCCTCACACACACACACACACACACACACTCTTTTAGCGGCGAAAATGTGACGCGCTTGGGGGGGGGTGATAGTGGAGCCACGCAGTGCGGCGAAACTGTGGTGCGCTTACACTGTAGGTATGCCACGTTTGGGGGTGCATTTCTACTGATTATGATCAGTAGAAGTGGCCATGTCATGGGACCTTTAAGTTTGGTGAGACTTGAGATGAGAGTAAATCTCAAGACTAAACATTGATTATTAAACCTTCACCATATTCTAATCCTTTGTAAACAAACTGCATTTAAAAACAAGTATCTGTCTTTTGAATGGTGTATATCACTTAAAAAGAAGCAAATGTTGACTTTCTGAAGACTTGTGAATTTAATTGGACTTGCTCTGAAGGACTTGAGACCAAGATGGTTTTGGAGACATGTGCAAAACAATCATTAGTCTCTGATCAGGTAGATTATTAAATGGTCAGTGGTAGTCATACAAAAGGTTTTTTTTTTTTTAAACAGGATCAACATTAAACAATATTTTGTCATCAACATTTGATCTGTTCATGCCTGTATATACATGTATTAATTGAGGAAGTGATTTTGTTTTGTTGTGTGTTTGCCATGGCACTTTGAGTCAGATGTATCCGGAAGTTTCTCTTCTCGCTGTCAGACGTTTACTCTGAATTGTCTTTGTATCAGCTTTTGCTGTTTGGGCACTGGCCAAATCTCACAGTCTGAAGGACACACACACACATACACACACACACATACACACACAGACACACACACACTCACACTCACACACTCACACACTCACACTGTAACATTACGTGAGTGACCTTGGTATCTGTCTCACCGCTAAACCTCCCTTGGGAAAAGTCATTAGCCGAGGACATCTGAAAGCAGAATTTACTCGACCTATCCCTTTCTCCTTTTTCTAGACAGCAGTCGACGCGTCACTGCTACGGTTCATTTGTTTGACTTCACGTAAATATTAACTTTGGTTGTCTTGTAATTTATTATGGGACGATGGAGCTGTGCGTTGATGTTGTTCAGATCCCTACTGATGCGAATCTGTTTGACAAACTCAGTTCTAGAGACATTTTGAGTTTGAAATAATCTTTTGGCACTACTACTACTACTACCGCTAAAACACTAAATAAAGACGGCTTGAATAACATCGAGGATGTCTATGCTCCTGTAGTGTAAGGATATATTCCTTCTTCTAACTGACTTTTTTAGAACATTTTAATTATCCAGAATTTGTATATTGTTTGGATTTGATATAATACTTTTATTTTTCATTTTTAGTTGTTAATTATCTTAAACATTTTTATTTTAATGTCTGAACACACTGATGCTTATGTAACACGATAATGTTTTATTATTCCCAAATTGGGATCAAAAAAGAATATATATGTGTAACTCACATCAGTGTTTCCCCGAGGTTTACTGCTTTGGGGGGGTGCTGCCTGAGCGGGGGGGTGCTGCCTGAGCGGGGGGGTGCTGCCTGAGCGGGGCGGGTGCTGCCTGAGCGGGGCGGGTGCTGCCTGAGCGGGGGGGTGGCATTGGGATATATATTTTTTTAATCCTCCGGAGCAGAGCGAGGAGCTGTGGATTATTGTTATTGATTAATGCATCAGTGTTTCTCAGGGTCAAAAACACTAAACTCACAAGCGTTTAGTTTATTTAATAAAAGAGCACATGTTCAATGTGAAAAGTGACAGCAAATATAGATTAGTTGCTATTTGGTGCTATATATATATATATATATTAGGGATGCTCCGATCGCCAATTTCGGGGCCGATCGCCAGAATCAGTATCGGCCGATCCGATCGAGTGGGCGGGGCCTAAATGGAAGATTTAAACATCACTTTAAATCTTCCATTTAAAGTGATGTTTAAAACTCAGTTAATGCTGATTCACTGGAGCTTCCACAAACAACCAACTTAATTATTACATTCAAATGATGTACATTATTCAAGTTTACATTCACTTTGGAGAATAACACGTAGAAATGAGCGGAAGCGCTCTCTTTTCCTCTCTCCCTCTCTCTCTCTCTCTCCCCCCCTCTCTCCCTCTCCTGACAGCCTGTCAGTATCTCATGCAGCTCACTGATCCAGTAATGAGTGACCCGACAGGGAAAAATACATATATTTATAATGACTAGTTTAGCTTGTTCCAGAGGTAGATAAAATAGCTACGTGTGTTAGGTCTAACTCTTGTATGTTTCGCTCCGCTTACCGGGCCGGCGGGCGGAGCTGCAGGATTTCTGCTTCACGTTGCATTCCGCTATTCTACTGTCTTTTTCGGACACCTTAAAATAATGCCAGACCGGTGAAGCCATTTTGGCGAGCTTGTTTTGCCGCACAGAGAAAAGTGTCATGTATTTTACGTCATGCGATCGGCTCTCGCGATCGGCATGTTTAGAGAGTACCGATCGATCGGTAGAGAGTGAGTATCGGCCGATCTCGATCGGTGACCGATTCCATCGATTGGAACATCCCTAATATATATATATATATATATATGTTCAATATAGAGGACTGTCTCAGAAAATTAGAATATTGTGATAAAGTTCTTTATTTTCTGTAATGCAATTTAAAAAAACAAAAATGTCATACATTCTGGATTCATTACAAATCAACTGAAATATTGCAAGCCTTTTATTATTTTAATATTGATGATTATGGCATACAGCTTAAGAAAACTCAAAAATCCTATCTCAAAAAATTAGAATAGTTCCTCAGACCAAGTAAAAAAAAAAGATTTATAACAGCAAAACACAATCAAACATTTGAAAATGTCCATTAATGCACTCAGTACTTGGTTGGGAATCCTTTTGCACGGATTACTGCATCAATGCGGCGTGGCATGGAGGCAATCAGCCTGTGGCATTGCTGAGGTGTTATGGATGCCCAGGATGCTTCAATAGCGGCCTTTAGCTCATTAGCATTGTTGGGTCTGGTGTCTTTCAGCTTCTTCTTCACAATACCCCACATATTCTCTATGGGGTTCAGGTCAGGGGAATTTGCAGGCCAATCGAGGACAGTAATGCCATGGTCAGTACACCAGTTACTGGTGGTTTTGGCACTGTGGGCAGGTGCCAGATCATGCTGGAAAATGAATTCCTCATCTCCATAGAGCTTTTCAGCAGACGGAAGCATGTAGTGCTCTAAAATCTCTTGGTACACAGCTGCATTTACGCTGGGCTTGATGAAACACAGTGGACCAACACCAGCAGCTGACATGGCTCCCCAAACCATCGCTGACTGTGGGAACTTCACACTGGATTTCAAGCAACTTGGATTTTGCTCCTCCCCAGCCTTTCTCCAGACTCTGGCGCCTTGACTTCCAAATGAAATACAAAACTTGCTTTCGTCTGAAAAGAGGACTTTGGACCACTGTGCAACTGTCCAGTGCTTCTTTTCCTTAGCCCAAGTCAGACGCCTCTTCCGTTGTCTTGAGTTCAGAAGTGGCTTGACCATGGGAATACGGCTATTGTAGCCCATTTCCCGGACACGTCTGTGAACAGTGACTTTTGATACCTGGACTCCAGCTTCAGTCCACTGTCTTTGAAGCTCCCCCAAATTCTGGAAGCGACTCTTCTTCACAATGCTGTTAAGGCTGCGGTCATCTCTCTTGGTTGTGCAGCATTTCCTGCCACATTTCCCCCTTCCAACAGACTTTTTGTGGATGTGCTTTGAAACTGCACTCTGTGAACAGCTTGCTCTTTGAGAAATTTCTTTTTGTGTCTTACCCTCCTGATGGAGGGTGTCAATGACGGTCCTCTGGACAGCAGTCAGATCAGCAGTCTTCCCCATACTTGTGATTTAGTTTACTGAACCAAGCTGAGTGTTTTTCAAGGCTCAGGAAACCCTTGCAGGTGTTTCGAGTTAATTAGACGATTCAAGTGATTCGTTGAACACCCTACTAGTATACTTTTTCATGATATTCTAATATTTAGAGATAGGATATTTGAGTTTTCTTAAGCTGTATGCCATAATCAGCAATATTAAAATAATAAAAGGCTTGCAATATTTCAGTGTAATGAATCCAGAATGTATGACATTTTTGTTTTTTTAATTGCATTACAGAAAATAAAGAACTTTATCACAATATTCTAATTTTCTGAGACAGTCCTGTATATATGATCAAGTTAACGCGTTAATAACGCGTTAACGCAAAAAAAAATTAACGCCACTAATTATTTTAACGCGATTAACGCATGTGTATTGTTTGTCCTCGGCCGCCCCGTAGTTTCAGAGCGCATCGAGTTTAAAATACCATCTACAAGCTGATGCTGACCGCCCCGCTCCTGCCGCCCGCTTGCTGCAGACCACACTTCCACGCTCACCGGCAGGCACCGACTGGCCATCGGGAGGACCGGGAGAGAGTGTGTATGTGTGGCACGAGCGAGAGAGAGACCTTACGTGCATTGTTGTTGTTAGCATCTGGTGCTAGCTAGCTGCGCTAACGGATATAAGGAGCTGTTTAAATGAAAACAGAGGAGCGACATTTCGCCGACAACTGCGCCGAGCACTTGACTTTATGCAGGAAGCCAGACAGCGGGACATTGCACGAGAAGTCAGCACACTCGGCACGGATAGTGCGCGACATGATGGCAGCGTCCAGGCAGCTCCCGTTCGAGCATATGCCTTGAGTTGCACATAGCTCCAATGAACACACACACACACACACACACACACACACACTTTGTATTGTATTATTGTATGAGAGGTTCCAGGTTGTTGTGTTTAAAGGTGACCTATCATGCTATATTTAAATGATATAGTGTATGACCATACCTATATAAGGTATATTTATACATTTTATTTTCCAAAATACCAAACAGATCATTTTTTAGCCATGCCTCGTTTCGCTCATTTTCGCTTTATTCCAAACCTGCCTATGAAAATTCTGAGCAGCAGCTGACCACGCCCCCTGCAGAAGAGCCGGCGAGTCACGTTACCATGCTTGCTGTGTTTACGAGTGTGGAATACACATGTAATCTCAGAGCAATGCATGTGTTCAAGCATATTATCAATTTGATCCAGAAACTGAAGCAGCGGAGGTTTTGGTGGAGGTGCAAACATCTCAGTTGTCAGCAATGTGTGTTTCATGTGTTTTAAAAGCTCAGTTATTGACTTCTTTCTAAAGGGGTACATGTGCAACTTGCGCCACGATGCCTTCTGAACCGGAGCATGTGCTGCATGGAGATACCACACGTAACATTAGCTTCACTAAGTTGTCTGTTTAGAGAATACATTTTTCACATGTCATTCAATATATGTTTATCACACTAGGTGTAAAGACGGATGCAGGAACTTGAGGACTCTAACCTGTGTGGTGGATCATCCTGGATTGTGTGCCTAAATGTGTTTTCCCTGCAGAATGCATTGAATATTTACAGAGCTGAACACAGTTGGACTACAGTTGAGGCAAATAGAGCACTGAGTGGTTTGTTTTGACTGAAATTGTAAAACGAATGCTAATATTGTTCATGGAAATAAATACTGGTGTATATGGCTTTATGCAATCTTTCATTCTGTCATTGTACTATTATATACTACACAGCAATGGCATAACGCACCCATGTGTATGACAAAAAAAGTCCACACACAACCTTATGCTTTTGAAATCAGAATATTCTTTACCCATCCAAACATGAATAATCACGACACATTTGATATCAACTCGGAACTTTATTGTCAAAATCAACGGTTATTTGAACCCATGGAGAGAGGATCAGAGTGGTGATTCCGGCCTGCGTTGTCCTCTGATCCGTGAAATGTCTATGTTAGGTTCAGACAGCAGCCAAATTGAACCGTGTGGCATACCCGGCGATGACCTCCTCCCTGTCAGGTTGCTCATAATGGTGCAGGGTCCACAAAGACTCGAAGATGAGGTCCATCAAGTTGGCCACGTAGCCTGTGCAATGTTAAAAAAAGCACAACAAAAAAAGTGGTTGAGATTAGTATATGCATGTCGTCAACAACAACATACCAGGGCTTTAGCTCCGTTTTACTCGTGGTGTGTGTCCCCTCGCATACATACATACAGTGTTGTATCCTAACACACCCCCATTTATATTCATGTGTGCAAACAAGTAAACATGCAAAAGCTTTTACATATAACGCTGCAAAAAACGGCATGTCTCATTAGCTTAGCTTAGCTTAGCTTACAGATCGATGATATCTGATCGTTCTTACAGACTACAATCACAAAAGCTTTTACATAACGCTGGAAAAAACGGCACTTACCTGCAGAAGATTACGTTTGTTATTATAACTTACTCAATATGATTTTTTAGAGGATACAAAATACTAATACATAGGAGAATAAATACTTGTGTTATCGGCTAGGCCAGGCGTGGCTTTACAGCCTTCACACAGATCACCATTACGGCAGTCTGAACATGTTCGCAAATGCCTGATAATTAAAATAAAAGACAAAGCAAAGACTGCGGAGCGTACAAAATAAAATGTTACAAGAACATATAAACACCTAACCGATTACTAGTTGGGGTTGAGGCGACATTGATACGGCTAAGCTACATGCTACCAGCTAGAGATAGCTTTATCAGGAAAAACACTGCTAAATAAAAACTTACAGCTTCAGAATTGGATGTGTCCTCACTGGCCTGGTCCCGGATGGTTGGTATTGATCCCGGGTGTAGCATTAGTTTGGAGGCATATCCGTGTTGGACTTGAGAGAAGTTCATAAACATGTCCGTGGTTTAACTGGCTTAGACATCCTGCCAAGAGCAGGCAAAAACACAGATGTGACTGCCGCCGATAGCCTATATGCGAATGAGAGGTTTGGCAATGCACTGGCCGTGGCTCATTCCCCTGATAGGTGGAGAGTTGACCAATAAGCGGAGTACGTCTTTGTGACATAGAAAAGTGTCGGAATGTGGATCCATTTTTTTCAGATCCGTTGCAGCCCCTTTTTTAGAGATTTGGCGAAGGAGGAAAATAGAGAGGGTTGTGTTTTCTGACACTTGGTGAGTTCCCTGGAACACCGGGGACACATAATCATGTATAAAAGACGTACAAAGGTGCATTTTGCATGATAGGTGCCCTTTAATATTCATGAGAATATTTGTCATTGTTCAAATGATAATAAACATTTGCATAAAGCATAATTGTCCACTCATATGTTGATAAGAGTATTAAAAACTTGAAAAATATTCCTCTAAGGTAAATTTTAGAACAGATCAAAAATGTGCGATTAATTTGCGATTAATCGACTGACATCCCTAATATATATATATATATACAAAACATTTTTTATTTTTTAAACACCTTGAATTTCAGGGCAGGGCTCCGTTGGCTCAGCGCCCCTCCAAGACAATGGTAGGGGAAACACTGCACATATTGCGTCGTGTTACGTGAAGATAATTTATTCTTAAAATGTGTCGGGATGAATTGGGGACTGCCTGTGGATAAATATCTAAATATCTTGTTTTATTAGTGATTCAAATGAAATAAGTTCTATATCACTATATCCATCTTTTTAAGATAATATGGCAAATCCTCTGACAGATGATTAAGTCTCCAACTCCAATTGCAACTATGTAAACATAAAAGATTGCCCGGTTCAAAGTCTATTTCCCTTGCTGTCGTTTAGTTAATGCATGTTCTGTATGTGTCAACAGATTTAAAATAAAGGGAAGTTTACCTCCAATGTTTGCCAGAAATACAGATTTCACACAAGGCATGATGTACTTTGATTTAAACAACTGTTAGCCAAGGTATTAAAAGCGTCTGAGTGTTTATGCGTTCCCATATTCTACTGTCGAGTCTTTACATGTGATTTATTGATTTTCCTTTTTAAATATCGCCTCTTTTCCTCTGTTTCCTATAAAAGCATCAAGTGAACTGATGAATTGTCCTCGGACTTTCCCACCCGTTCACACTGATGGACTTTTCTCACTCGCCGTGTTTGAGTCAGCGCTGATAAGACACAGGAGAACTGTAGCAGAGCTTATTTAGTGTGTGTGTGTGTGTGTGTGTGTGTGTGTGTGTGTGTGTGTGTGTGTGTGTGTGTGTGTGTGTGTGTGTGTGTGTGTGTGTGTGTGTGTGTGTGTGTGTGTGTGTGTGTGTGTGTGTGTGTGTGTGTGTGTGTGTGTGTGTGTGTGTGTGTGTGTGTGTGTGTGTGTGTGTGTGTGTGTGTGTGTGTGTGTGTGTGTGTGTGTGTGTGTGTGTGTGTGTGTGTGTGACTCTATCAGGGTTTCCGTTAGCTGGTAAAATTAATTAATAACCGGTAAATTGAAAATGTCCGTTAATAATGACTCCCATTAACTGAGTTTTAAGCATCAGCATATCCGGTCATAGTCCGGTAATTACCTGCTAACGGAAACTGCTACACAATTCTTATTTTTGAAACATGACCGGTAAGTTTCAAATGTGTCCGGTAAAATAAATTATTTCCGGACACTAGACCGGCAAGCGGAAACCCTGGACTCTATATGTACCCACTACAGTAGATCATCCCACATGGATCTTTACTGTTTAGTTTAAAGTAATATACCAATTAATTATACTATATACTTTTGCAGAAGATGGCAAAGACTCTTTTGTACTACTCCTGCAATGAATCCCACTTTCCATTATCCCTCCATATGTTCAGTATGCTTCAAATTGTCAATTTGCTTAAAAGGCAAAATACTATTTCTTATTTACTTTTGCAGTTGGATTTAAATATACAAATGAACAACAAGAGTAGTCAAGAAAGTTTCTCTATAAAACCTTTTTTGTAAGAAGTGTAAAAAGTGGTCGGTAATTGAGAACATTTTTTTAAATCTTATTAACAGTCCAAATAAACCACTTAAACAATCGTATAATAACCAAAATGGTCCGTGATTATTTACTTTCCCCTCAATCAACCTCTCTATTATCTACTTGTGTTTTTATCTATACTTGATAATAACATTTAAAGCCCAATTTCAAGCCTTCAGGTGGTGTTAAATTGGTGTGTGGCGCCCCCTGGTGGTTCCTTCGTGTACCTTCATCACTCCTCAGTCATTGCTCCGTTTTCTCACTCTCTTGTCATCTTTAATCCTCATCTCCCCTCTTGCTTTCCCGTGTCTCTCGTCCCCTCAGGTCTCAGATGACGTGCCTGATGCTGGCTGCGTGGAACGGACGCAGTAAGGTCATCAACCTGCTTCTCTCCCACGGAGCACAGATCAACATCCAGGACGGAAACGGACTCACGGTCAGTCAATGTGTTTTTTTATTATAGCAGGTCCCTGAGGAAGATCGCATTTGAGCCCTGAAGTAATAATAATAATAATGATCGATTTTATTTATAAGCGCACTTTTCATTTGAGTAAACAAAACAGAGTAAAATGGTTGAAACAAAACAACAAAATAAAAGCAGTAACGTTTACGCCGGCATGGCAACAAGTGTTTTTTTTTTTTTTTTAATCTAGCAAAAGGCTATTCTAAAAAGATGGGTTTTCAGTCCTTTTTTAAAAGCATCCACAAAAAAGTGACAAAAAAACCTTGTAGAATGCATTAAATCACAAAAGAAAAGTAGACATTGCACTCTGGAGGATAATCAGAGGAGGAAGAAGAACTTAAGCAAGGTCGCGCTAGGTAGCTAGAAACGGCAAAATGGCTCACCTGTGTCGTTGTCTGGTCAAAAGTGGTCTTCAATGGCATTAAAACGATAAAAACGCTGCTGAAGTTAATCCATAGGTTAATCCAATGTGTCTGTGTCCCTTTGAAATGATTTCTGATAATCCATAAGCAATAAACCTGCTTTTCCGTTTCCAGATGTCAGAGCGAGAGATAGCTTCACTCTCATGCAAAACTACATGCGCAAAGCCCCCACCTTTTTGTGTTAACGTTGGTGTCTATGTGAAAATCCCCTCGATTCTATTGGCTCTAACGGTCAGAAAGAGATGTCAATCACCAAAATCGACCAATGGGTTCCAGAGAAACTGTAAAACCCCCATTTCCACCCACATCACCCTAGAGGTGGAGTTTTCTTTGCTAAATCTCTCTAAAAAGGTCAAATATCACTTGTTTTGCATCAATCTTGATACAGGGTACTTATTATATGTTGTACTTTGGATTCCTAAAGCTTTTAGTCTACTAACCCATCATCCAAGGTTAGTTTTCACTATAAGTAAAAAATAATTTTTGGACGGACACTATAATTTAAGATAAGATAAGATAAGATAAGATGAACCTTTATTAATCCCCGAGAGGAAATTCAGTTTGTACAAAGCAGCAACAGGGTAAGCGTGAAAAAAAACAGTACAGCAAAGATTCACACAGATCAATACAATCTAAAATAAATAATAAATAACATAAAATCAAGGAAATAATGATAGTAATAATAAAAGACTATGAAAATAGAAGATGAATAAAAATAAGAGTAAAATAACTGTCAGCATATATACATATTTTGTCATCATCTAAATTCTAAAGTGCGGAATAAGTTAAAGTGACAAGTTAACATGGGTTGTGGAGACAGTGTATATTTATGACCAGTGATTTAATTTGATTTATTTTTCATATTTAACCCCTTGTTGTGCAGCCTGATGGCTACAGGCACAAAGGACTGTCCGAGGCGCTTGGTGCGTTGTTGTGGAGGGATGAGTCTGTGGCTGAACGTGCTCCTCATCTTCACTAGCTCAGCATGGAGTGGGTGGGAGGGGTTCTCTAGGATGCTGTCGAGCTTCTTCCTAATTTACAGTTTTTTACTATGTTCAATCTGAATTTTCTTTAAAATAAAAAACATCTATATTGATTCTGACTTTTTTACATCCAACTCACAGGTTCATCATTACTTTGAGAAAAAAGATTATTAATTTAACCCTTTTAGAAGATATGGTCATTTGTTCTGGGAATGTCATTTGTTCAGCCTGAGACCTGAAAAACAGGCTCAGGGCTTAAATGGAAATACTTACGTAAAGAGCAATTATGTAGAAAAATATCACTCGTCCCGGCTTGAGCTTCAATCTCAAAATGCCCAAATTCTGACATTTTCTAGAAATTATGACTTTTTCTCAAAATCTCCAAATTCTCACTTTTTCTCAAAATTCTCACTTTTTCTCAAAATAATGACTTTTTCTCAAAATTCTCACTTTTTTCTCAAAATATCAAAATTCTCACTTTTTCTCAAAATTCTCACTTTTTCTTAAAATTCTCACTTTTTTCTCAAAATATCAAAATTCTCACTTTTTCTCAAATATCAAAATTATGACTTTTTTTAATACTTAAAAATGTTAGATCTCACTGGTCACCGGCTTGAGCTTCAACCTCAGGATCCATGTATCTGTGATCCTCTCCAGAATGGAAGGAGTCATCACATACAGAGACTAGTTCCTGAACAGTGTCCTTCACATGCTGATATCCAAGAGAGGGAGTTACACAGTCACAAGATGGAGGAATAGAAAGCAGTATTCAATGTTTCCTTCAGATTAGCTCCACGTCAGAAATGAGCATGCTTGATGTCTCTCTCCATAGAGGCTGAATCATCATGTTAATCACATAGCTATCATCTGCCTCAAACAGTCCTGATGCTCTTCTAGGTAATCACACATCCTGTCATGAACACAGCTACAGTTGGGATACCTTTGTTATCATGTTACTCTCATGTTGGAAGAGGACATTCACTATTTTCCCAACAAGTATGGTACTAGAGTAAATATACTAAGTTTAAATCCACTCATACATATATTTTCTGGCAGGCTCTGTCTATCGCGGTGCAGTACGGCAAAGAGGAAGCCGTGCTGAAGCTCCTGCAGCTCGGAGCAGATAAAACTTTACGAAACAAAAAGGGAAAGAGTCCTGCAGACCTGGCTGTGAGGTTCAAACACACACAGGTACCTCAAGTAATTGTCCTCGACCCGAAATGTTTTTATGTAGAAGTAGTTCATGTGTTATTTAGTAGTAGGTTGGTCTTTTACAGTCTATTCTAATCTAATCTGTATATTGTGTAGTGTTGATGTTCTGTACATGTACGTCTTTCTACTTAGCTTAATAACATGCTACATTGACAAGAACCTCCCAATTTAGGATCAATAAAGTACATGTTAAGGTTAAAATGCATCGCAGTAGGGACATGAGTACTTGTGATGTACTGGACTTATTTCCACCGCTAAATCACGATATATCCTAACGTTAGTGTGTGATTGCAGATCGGCAGAATCCTGGCGTCTTCGTCCCACATCGCCACCGTGCAGGCCTTCAGCTCCATGGAGGAAAACCTCTCCAAGTTCTTCACGACTAACTCTGAACCGCCTCCTTCCAAAGAGAGGTAAGACCACTTGAGGCAAAACATGAGTAGCTATAGAGTGGTGCAGTGATGAGTCCTAAAACCCGGAAGTGAGTCAGCATTTTACCACTTCCTGTCCCCTCGTCTCAGAGCCAATGGGATTTCTCCATAGGATTTTGGAAAACAGCTTGAAATAAGGTCTGTGGTTGACACACATTGAAGCGACGGATCACGTTTTGTTCTACGCCAAACTACTTGCATATAGTTTTTCCAACATTCACAAAACGCTGTATAGACATTGCACACATATTTCAAATTGGCTTTCATAAGCCCCGCCCCCCAGGAAGTCGGCCATTTTGAAAAATGTGAGTTTTTCATGCATTTTAAGCATATTTTTGCAAACTCCTCCTCGGGAAATGATCGGAAAAATTCCAATCAAGGACAAGGTCAGCCCATATCCAATGTGATGCTAAATTGCCAAGGAATAGTCGATCGCTCAAACGAGGAGCTCGTAAGCTAACGGAGAATGTACCATTTTTGACGATTTACATGTCATTACATTTTTTTATTTTATTTATTCTACTAAAATCATACAAAAACGTATAATTCATTCACACAAATGAACAAAATTAGTAGAAGCGGGGGGGCTGAAGCATAGCTTATGGGGAGTAGCCCTCCCGTGCATCATCATTAGCATCAATATAATAATGGCATTTATTTCGTCAAAAACGTTTAGAAATTAAGGAGTACAAAGAAATAAAGAAAACTGGAAAAAAATAAAAGTTAGGGCAAGAAAAAAGTAAATGCATATATAAATAATACTGGGAATATCCAATATGTGTTAGCTGCAGTAATCTGCAAATAGAATTGTTTTTACTTTAGTTTTGAATTGTTGATGACGAGTAATACTTGAAATGTCTGGGTGAAGTCCATTCCACGTTCTAACTTCGATTATGGATCAGCTGTGTGATTTGATGGTTGTTCAATCCAGCAGCAGTGACCCCGCTGGTGACTTCTGAAGAGTTGACGTGTCTGAAAAACGATGGTTGTTACCAAGTGGCTGAATAGGACTACAGAAGTTTTACGTCATTACGCCGAACACGTAAACACTCCTCTAAGTTAGTTTGCCCTGTTCTGCTTGAAAGCAAGTTCCTGCCTCCTGCAAACTGTTCAAACAAACGCTTCAACTTGTACCATTTAGAATATGTATGTTTGAATATGGATCATAAGTTGGCGTGACGTTGAAGCAGCGACCCTGCTGTAGTTCCTTTATAGCGTAACGTTAGCATTTAGCTTCTGGCGACTAGATTTATGATTCGAACATTATAAAAGTAGGATAGACATGTGGATATTATCCGGCTGAACCAAACGTGCATTTATCAAACAGCTTCGTTTTCCACAGACCTTATTTCGAGCTATTTTCCAAAATCCTATGGAGAAATCCCATTGCTTTTTTGTCGAGGGAACCAGCAGCTTACTTCCGGGTAAATACGTCATCCCTGCACCGCTCTATAATAATAATAATAAAGCTTTATTTATACAGCACTTTTCATACAGCACATGCAGCTCAAAGTGCTTTACAAAATGACACATCACAAGTTAAAAATAACTTCCCCTGAGATTATTTGTTAAGAACTTTAAAAGGTACATGCAGCAAAATATAACATGTTAACATCTTGATGACACAAGGAGGTCAAAGGTTTGATAATACAAATAAAATAAATAATGATTTCTCTCGATGCAACAATATAAACCCCATAAAAGTAAGACCTGAAGGCGCTGAATAAAACTCAACCTCAGACTTTCATTCAACACCTTTAGCTCTTAGTCATGTATGACATTAAATGTGTTTTTGACGTTTAACTTGTGCTTTATACTCGTATCTAATTTTGTCTTAATTTACATTATTTAATTTCATATTGTGTTCTTGTACATATCCCATATTCTATTGACATTTATTTACATTTATTTATTGTTCAAATGATAATAAACATTTGCATAAAGCATATTTGTCCACTCATATGTTGATAAGAGTATTAAAAACTTGAAAAATATCCCTCTCAGGTACATTTAGAACAGATCAAAAATGTGCGATTAATCGCGGTTAACTATTTTAATCGACTGACCGCCCTAATTTTATTATATATGTTGCATTGTGGGAGGAGCTCAGGTCAGAAGAATTCCATTTCTACTCGCTTTGTGCATATGACAATAAGACCTTTGAATCTGCTCTAAAGCAACGTAGTGTTTGTCGCCCCCTGTTGGATTGTCTGTGATCTAGTTCCTGTGCAGCAGGTGTTGTTGATCCGTTGTTTAACCAGACATAAACAACAACAAACCTCTGGCATGAGTGTTTAGTCTGTTCACACAGAAACATTGTGTTTGAGCAGCAGGAGGGACGGCCTGCGAGCATTTCTGCGGTTCCTCTGTGAGGCACGAAGACGTGGAAACACTTCAACGCCCGTCATGAGAGGAGAAGCTTGTCATCAAAACACTCTGAACACTGAAGCTGAGAGTCCACTCAGTTTTCTCTGAGGATCTGAACTCTGTGACACTTCAGCTGCAACCACTCGAACAGCATGTTATGTTTTACTACCGAAAGGCTTCAGGTCGATTGTTGTCTAAGGGCTGCAGATGGAAATTAGCTATTGGCTATAATGTGGCATAATTCATATCTGCTCTTTTCTGAGATGAATGAACTTGTATGCATGGTCCTTGTTGAAATAAATACATAATAATAGCAGTAGGGATGCTCCGATCGCCAATCGTGGGGCCGATCCGATCGAGTGGGCGGGGCCTATGGGATCTTCCATTTAAAGTGATGTTTAAAACTCAGTTAATGCTCATTCACTGGAGCTTCCACAAACAACAACCACCATCATGATTACATTCACATGAAGTACATTATTCAAGTTTACATTCACTTTGGAGAATAACACGGGAGACATTAACGGAGGCCTCTCTCTCTCCCTCTCTCTCCCTCTCTCTCCCTCTCCCTCTCTCTCCCTCTCTCTCTCCCCTTCTCTCTCTCTCTCTCTCTCTCTCTCTCTCTCTCTCTCTCTCTCCCTCTCTCCCTCTCTCCCTCTCTCCCTCTCTCTCTCTCCTGACAGCCTGTCAGTATCTCATGCAGCTCACTGATCCAGTAATGAGTGACCCGACAGTGAAGAATAAATATATGTATAACTAGTAGGGTTGCAAAGGGGCGGAACCTTTCCATGGGAAGTTAAGCTGGGGAATTTTGGAAATATTCGATACAAAATTAAACAAAAAACAACCCCACTCATTAAAAAATGCACCCCCCATCCAAAAATCCCCACAAAGTCCCCTTCAAAATGTTAAACGAAAAGAGCCTTCAAAAAGTTCCATTAAACATGCAAACCTTCCTTCAAGCGATCCTCTGCGTTGTTGCTAAACCCTTTCAGTCAACGGGCTTTTCCTGGGCCTCATCAACATCACACTCAGAGTCTTCCTCTTCAGTGTCACTGTCCAGCCTTGTTGAGGATGACACTGTCAGTTTTTCCACTGCCTGTTGCGAACCTTTGTGTGGTCTCAATAGCCATGCAGTAAGCAGTGTGCTATGGCATGGATATTCAAGTGTACTTGAATGGCATCTGTTTGTTTTAGTCAAGATTATGCTAAAATATACTTATTTAAGTTCCCTATGAAGAACCAACCTTCAATTTTGAAAATTCCAAGTTTATTCCCATAAATTCCCGTTAATTCCCAAGGAAAGTTTCCATCTTTGAAAATTCCCGGAATTTTGCAACCCTAATAACTAGTGTTGTTCCAGAGGTAGATCAAATAGCTAAGTGACAACCCTCAGGACAGAGGGGCAAAAGAACTGTTTTGTGTTCTTGATAGCCATGGACTGACTCAGCATGTGACGGAGCCCACGCACAATAAGGGGCACACTCTGGACTTAATTATCTCAAAGGGTCTGAATATCTCTAAGGTTGTGGTGACTGATGTTGCGCTCTCTGATCATTCCTGTGTTTTCTTTGAGAGCTCTATTTCTGTTCACAAAAATGTTCAAAAAGAGGTAACCACAAAGCGATATTTAACTGAAAATACTAGGGAAATGTTTACTCACAATTTTTCTTCCACACTTGCCCCTGCTAACATCTCAGTAAATGAGCTAGTAGATCATTTTAATTCAAAAATAAAAAATATAGATGCCATTGCTCCAACTAAGGTAAAGGAAGTGACTGGGAAGAAAATACCTCCATGGAGAAAGGCCATGACCGTGAGAGCAGAAAAAAGAGAGTGTCGAAAAGCTGAACGCAGGTGGCGAAAAACAAATCTCCAGGTTCTCTTTGAAATCTATAAAGAGAGACTTGGCCTTTATAATTTGGAATTGAAAAACGCACGACAATCGTTCTTCTCTGACATCATTACCAAAAACAAAAACAACGCACGTGCCTTGTTTGCTACCGTCGACAGACTAACTAACCCCCCAGTGTCAGTAGCCTCTGAATTTCTATCCACCAGGGCGTGCAATAATTTTGCCTCCTTCTTCACTGACAAAATTCAGAAAATAAGACAAGCAGTCAGTGCCTCTGCATCAGGAACAGCAAATGTGTTGTCTCTGTGTCCACTTAACATCAATTCAAACACCATGACACAATTCCATCAGATTAATGATAAAAACCTAGAGTACATTATTCAACTTCTGAAATCCTCCTCCTGCTGCCTTGATATTATTCCAACGGGATTTTTCAAAGATGTTTTTCGTTGCATGGCCTCAGATCTACTTCATATAGTAAACAAATCTCTTCACTCAGGTATTTTTCCACAGGCCCTGAAAACTGCAGTCATTAAACCACTCTTAAAAAAGAATAATCTAGATGCTTCAGTAATGAACAATTACAGGCCCATATCAAACCTGCCATTTCTAGGTAAAATCATTGAAAAAGTTGTTTTTCAACAGCTGAGTAATTTTTTGCATTTAAATGACTGTTTCGATGTGTTCCAGTCAGGCTTTCGTCCAAACCACAGTACTGAGACTGCTCTTGTAAAGGTCTTTAATGACATCCACTTAAACACAGACAGTGGCAGAACTTCAGTGTTAGTATTATTAGATCTCAGTGCTGCGTTTGACACTGTTGACCACAGCATATTACTAGACCGACTGGAAAACTGGGTGGGACTTTCGGAAACCGCCCTAAATTGGTTTGAATCCTACTTAAAGGACAGAAACAACTTTGTTTCTATTGGTAAATACACATCTGAGTTGACAAATATGACATGTGGGGTTCCTCAAGGCTCCATCTTGGGGCGTCTTCTCTTTAACATCTACATGCTACCACTGGCTCAGATAATGAAAAACAACAAAATAAGTTACCATAGCTATGCAGATGACACACAAATTTACGTAACAGTTTCAACAGGAGACTATGCTCCAATTCAAACACTGAGTAAGTGCATTGAACAAATCAATGACTGGATGGGTCAAAACTTTCTCCAATTAAACAAAGATAAAACTGAGGTAATGGTTTTTGGAGCCAAGGCAGAACGTATAAAAGTTAGCGCTGAGCTTCAGTCTGCAATGTTCAAAACAACAGATAAAGCCAGAAATCTAGGTGTAGTCATGGACTCTGACCTGAGTTTCAACAGCCACATTAAAACAGTTACTAAATCAGCCTACTATCACCTAAAGAACATATCTAGGATTAAAAGACTAATGTCACAGCAGGATTTGGAAAAACTTGTCCATGCTTTTATCTTCAGTAGACTCGACTACTGCAATGGTGTCTTCACAGGTCTCACTAAAAAATCTATTCGGAAGCTGCAGCTGATTCAGAACGCTGCTGCTCGAGTCCTCACTGACACTAAGAAAGTGGATCACATCACTCCTGTTCTGAAGTCTTTACACTGGCTTCCTGTGTGTCAAAGAATAGATTTCAAAATACTGCTGCTGGTTTATAAAGCTTTGAATGGTTTAGGCCCAAAATACATTTCTGATCTACTGCTAAATTATGAACCATCCAGATCTCTCAGGTCTTCAGGGACTGGTCAGCTTTCTGTCCCCAGAGTCAGAACTAAACATGGTAAAGCAGCGTTCAGTTATTATGCTCCAAATATCTGGAACAAACTCCCAGAAACCTGCAGGTCCGCTGCAACTCTGACTACTTTTAAATCAAGGCTGAAGACTTTTCTTTTTGTCGCTGCTTTTAATTGAATTATTCATATCTTAGACTGCACTGTAACATTTATCCATGTATTTTTTCTTTTAATGTTTATCCATGTATTTCTTCTTTTAATGTTTATTTTATTAGCTTTTCTTTTTAATGACTGATTTTAAATGCCATGTTCTTAATGTCTTTCATTTGTTGTAAAGCACTTTGAATTGCCTTGTGTTGAAAACTGCTCTATAAATAAACTTGCCTTGCCTTGCCTTGCCTTGCCTAAGTGTGTTAGGTCTAACTCTCAGTGTGTGTTCTGCTCCGTTCTCCGGTCCGTCACAGCGGGCGGAGCTGCAGGATTTCTGCTTCACACACGTTGCCTACCGCTATTTTATTGTCATTTTCGGACACCTTAAAATAATGCCAGACCGGTGAAGCCATTTTGTCGAGCTTGCTTTGGACAGAGAAAAGTGTCATGTATTTTACGTCATCATTTTCATGCGATCGGCAGGAGTGAGTATCCGCCGATCGATCGGAGCATCCCTAAATAGCAGGTTCAGGGGGAATAAACCATCCTGAAGTGTCCTTAAACAATGACTTCCTGTAGAAGAGGTAAGATAAGATCAAAACAGTACGATCTTATCTTACCTCCTACAGGAAGTCATTGTTTAAGGACACTTCTGGATGGTTTATTCCTCCTGGTTTGAGGAACTTGCAGCTAAAAGTATGTCACTGCTACGGCTGCACAATCAACACATTATAAAAATTGCAATATGGACTTGTGCGATATCCAAATCTCTAATTAGCAATGCGATATTTTTCTCAAATCGTGCAGCCCTGCTTTGTTTTTATGAATAATGTGCATTTTGAAGAACCTACACTTCTCTATTTACATAGTTTTAGTGCATGTCTACTCTCAGCTGGTTTTTATTGATGACATAGCGATCATTAATTTGCTAAAAGTCGTCTCTGCTCTTCAGTGCAACCAAGCTCGATGACCTTGAGCTCTTCCTTCACGGCCTTAATCTCGGCCACCTCTCCGACATCATGACTGTAAGTACTGAATGCCTGAAGTGATGTATATGGATGTGTTTATGAAATATGTATTCATCTCTAAATTGTGCTGGGGCTGCGGGATTTTGTGACTATTTTTGACTGATATTGCATTTACGGTATGATGAGGAAGTCAATGATTATGATTCATGATTTTGAAGGGATGGAGCGTTTATTTTTAACTTTATTCGTATTCCCATTAAAACATATATTATATGTTGATGGTGCAATAGAGAGGCGAAGTCCCACCCATCTACCTCCGACCCATGGGACCTTATTTCGGAAAAATTATGTATTGAAGTCAATGGAGAGAGAGATTATCTTTCGATCCCGTTTGAATTGTGCCACGAATTACACATATGATGTTTGTCAATTAAAACAAATAATTTGTCGTAAAACTGTTGAAATATAAGACGATGGAAAATACGCAACTAGAAAGACTACAAATCCCAGAGTCCCGGTCCCGCATGCTGGCTCTCACGGAACCGACTAACTCCCCTTGTGTGTATGCACAGCTCTCAACGTGCCCAGACTTGGAGTGATTTTCACCTCTTTGAATACTTTCCGCCTCGTTCTGAGAGAAAGAAGTGAAATGTTCCAACGTGACGGCCGTCTGGGTGTGTGGTGCGAGATGGGAGATGTAGTTCATTGAGCGGTTTCACACAAACAAAGTGTTACTTCACAGTTTTACGACACATTTAAATTTTCTTGACTTGCAAAATTGACAATGTTTAATTCGTGGCACAATTCAAACGGGATCGAAAGATAATCTTTCTCTCTCCATTGACTTCAATACATACATTTTCCGAAATAAGATCCCATGGAGCTCCACCGGAAAGGGAGGGACTTCGCCTCTCTATTGTCTCAAGAGGATTTAAATTAAATAAGTTTCGTTAAGTCTGCAGAGTAAGATTTGTAGGCGGAGAGATCTCTGCAGCTCCACAATACTTTATAGGGACTTTATAACTTATTGATATTTGAAAATATACTCATCCATTAGAAGTGGGGGAAATAATCGATACAGCATAGTATGGCGATACCTTGCGTGGCGATATTGTATCGATACACGGACGCTCGATATTTTATTATATAAACTTTATTTTTTTATATTTAGAAACTGTAGCATATCCCTCCGAAAGATGGTCGTATATAAAACAGGAAGTTACGTTAAGACATGTATACAATTGCAATGAAAGTAACAATGCCATCTCCTTTTCAGGTTCAAATAACACAAATTAGGTTTTTACATTAACTATTCATATTGCAAATACATGTTTTAACCAGGAGGGGAAGACGGACATGGATATGACCCATGTGATATGCAATATCGCAATATAGCGTATCCGATAGTATCGTATCGTGGGGAGCCCGGTGATTCCCGCCCCTATCATCCATTATGCAATTTCTATTAAATGTGGGTTCTCCTGCGGGCCTGAAATGAGTGCACACTGCCTCCTATCTGTTCCCTCATCTCTTCAATTCCCACACGCTGATCAGAGATAATATTATGTTACAGTATTAGATCCACGGGTGAGATGCTGTGATCCTAAATATGAGGAAGCACAGCTGCGTTAATGGCAGACTGACATTTGCTTTGGAACCTGTCACGAGAAGACAGGTTTACATATTTGACTCCATAGTGGATCCACTGTGCTGCTTTGAGCTGGATTCAAACTCAGTTTTAGAGCCGCTCTGATAAATGAGGTCGGGTTTGACGGGTGCAGGTAGATTGTTTTTCAAAGCCTCATGCAGGCACATCTGTTTCAGCCGCACAAGTTTTGATTCGGTCGGTGTTTCCACTTTCACACTCATCTATTTCCTTTCCACACACACACACACACAGGAGAATGACATCACCTGGAGCTACCTGTTGACCATGGAGAAGCAGGACCTGGAGAAGGTAGAGTGAAAGTTCGTCTTTCGGCTCTGTAGAAGCTGATCAATTCAGAAACTGTTTTCTAGGATCATTCTTTAGATAAACTATACTTCTGTAGACTTTAACCGACCTGATATGTGTCGTAAGTGGTGAATAAATGAAAAGGAGTGTTTGGTGCACCTCATACGGCACACATTTGGGTCATTATCACCATGTTGAGATTCTTACATGTATTTTCAGCTTGTGGTCAGATTTACATGCAGGTCGCCTCATTAAGCAACACCTTTAGCAACTGTCCAGTCCCTCTTAGCAACTTTATTCCTAAAAAGCAACTTTCCAGTCCCTCTTAGCAACTGTATTCCTAAAAAGCAACACCTTTAACAACTGTCCAGTCCCTCTTAGCAACTTTATTCCTAAAAAGCAACACCTTTAGCAACTTTCCAGTCCCTCTTAGCAACTTTATTCCTAGAAAGCAACTTTCCAGTCCCTCTTAGCAACTGTATTCCTAAAAAGCAACTTTCCAGTCCCTCTTAGGAACTGTATTCCTAAAAAGCAACACCTTTAGCAACTGTCCAGTCCCTCTTAGCAACTTTATTCCTAAAAAGCAACTTTCCAGTCCCTCTTAGCAACTGTATTCCTAAAAAGCAACACCTTTAGCAACTTTCCAGTCCCTCTTAGCAACTTTATTCCTAGAAAGCAACTTTCCAGTCCCTCTTAGCAACTGTATTCCTAAAAAGCAACTTTCCAGTCCCTCTTAGGAACTGTATTCCTAAAAAGCAACACCTTTAGCAACTTTCCAGTCCCTCTTAGCAACTGTATTCCTAAAAAGCAACTTTCCAGTCCCTCTTAGCAACTTTATTCCTAGAAAGCCACTTTCCAGTCCCTCTTAGCAACTGTATTCCTAGAAAGCAACTTTCCAGTCCCTCTTAGTAACTTTATTCCTAAAAAGCAACTTTCCAGTCCCTCTTAGCAAATGTATTCCTAGAAAGCAACTTTCCAGTCCCTCTTAGCAAATGTATTCCTAGAAAGCAACTTTCCAGTCCCTCTTAGCAAATGTATTCCTAGAAAGCAACTTTCCAGTCCCTCTTAGTAACTGTATTCCTAAAAAGCAACTTTCCAGTCCCTCTTAGCAACTGTATTCCTAAAAAGCAACTTTCCAGTCCCTCTTAGCAACTTTATTCCTAGAAAGCCACTTTCCAGTCCCTCTTAGCAACTGTATTCCTAGAAAGCAACTTTCCAGTCCCTCTTAGCAACTGTATTCCTAGAAAGCAACTTTCCAGTCCCTCTTAGCAACTTTATTCCTAGAAAGCAACTTTCCAGCCCCTCTTAGCAACTTTATTCCTAGAAAGCAACTTTCCAGTCCCTCTTAGCAACTTTATTCCTAAAAATCAACTTTCCAGTCCCTCTTAGTAACTTTATTCCTAAAAAGCAACTTTCCAGTCCCTCTTAGCAAATGTATTCCTAGAAAGCAACTTTCCAGTCCCTCTTAGCAAATGTATTCCTAGAAAGCAACTTTCCAGTCCCTCTTAGCAAATGTATTCCTAGAAAGCAACTTTCCAGTCCCTCTTAGCAAATGTATTCCTAGAAAGCAACTTTCCAGTCCCTCTTAGCAACTTTATTCCTAAAAATCAACTTTCCAGTCCCTCTTAGTAACTGTATTCCTAAAAAGCAACTTTCCAGTCCCTCTTAGCAACTTTATTCCTAAAAAGCAACTTTCCAGTCCCTCTTAGCAACTGTATTCCTAGAAAGCAACTTTCCAGTCCCTCTTAGCAAATGTATTCCTAGAAAGCAACTTTCCAGTCCCTCTTAGCAAATGTATTCCTAGAAAGCAACTTTCCAGTCCCTCTTAGCAACTTTATTCCTAGAAAGCAACTTTCCAGTCCCTCTTAGCAACTTTATTCCTAAAAATCAACTTTCCAGTCCCTCTTAGTAACTGTATTCCTAAAAAGCAACTTTCCAGTCCCTCTTAGCAACTGTATTCCTAAAAAGCAACTTTCCAGTCCCTCTTAGCAACTGTATTCCTAGAAAGCAACTTTCCAGTCCCTCTTAGCAAATGTATTCCTAGAAAGCAACTTTCCAGTCCCTCTTAGCAAATGTATTCCTAGAAAGCAACTTTCCAGTCCCTCTTAGCAAATTTATTCCTAGAAAGCAACTTTCCAGTCCCTCTTAGTAACTGTATTCCTAAAAAGCAACTTTCCAGCCCCTCTTAGCAACTTTATTCCTAAAAAGCAACACATTTAGCAACGTTGTCAGACCATCAGGGTTACGTTCAACTTGTATATTTTCTACTTTTAAGGCCGTTTTATTTCTATTTTGAGATGTTTACATTTTAAGAATTGTTTATTTCTACTCTCTAATGTCTTCTCATGTGCACTGTCTTGTTTTTTATGCTGCTGCAATGCAACACAATCCCAATTTGGGATCAATAAATCACATCTGATCTTATTTATCAGACGTCATGGTAACAAACACACATGTTAGAAATGACACATCAATATATTTCCTCTTGATGTAGTATTGCAGTTTGCCTTGTGTTAAATCGTGAGCTCAATAAAGCATGGTAAAGCTTCCTGCAGCTGTAGAAACATATGTATCATACAGTTTGATGATTTCTCTGAACGTACAACATGAGAAAATACTTGTTTCTGTCAGGTGGGCATCACAGACCCGGAGGTCCAGCAGAAAGTGCTGAGTGCTGTGCAGCAGATGCATCTGGACAAAGTGGACTTGGACACAATCAGCTTCCCCGGACCTGCAGAAAGTGGGTAAGGTATCCCATAATGCACTGCAGGAAGTGGCAATCAAACACCTGTACCCAATAGAGCGGTGCAGGGATGACGTATTTACCCGGAAGTAAGCTGCTGGTTTCCTCGACAAAAGAGCAATGGGATTTCTCCAGAGGATTTTGGAAAATAGCTCGAAATAATGTCTGTGGAAAACTAACCTGTTTGATAAATGCACGTTTTGTTCAGCCGGATAATCTCCACATGTGTACTCTACTTTTATAATGTTCGAATCAGAAATCTAATGTCCAGAAGCTAAATGCTAACGTTACGCTATAAAGGAACTACAGCCGAGTCCAGCAGCACGACTTCAACGTCACGCCAACTTCAGATCCATATTCAAACACACAGATTCTAAATGGTACAAGTTGAAGCGTTTGTTGGAACAGTTTGCAGGAGGCAGGGACTTGCTTTCAAGCAGAACAGGGCAAACTAACTTAGAGGAGTGTTTACGTGTTCGGCGTAATGACGTACAACTTCTGTAGTCCTATTCAGCCACTTGGTAACAACCATCGTTTTTCAGACACGTGAACTCTTCAGAAATCCCCAGTGGGGTCACTGCTGATGGATTTAAAGTCGTAGAACAAAACGCGATCCGTCTCTTAAATGTGTCTCAACCACAGACCTTAGTTCCAGATATTTTCCAAAATCCTATGGAGAGATCCCATTGGCTCTGAGGGAACAGGAAGTGGTAAAATGCTGACTCACCTCCGGGTTTTAGGACTCGTCACTGCACCGCTCTATAGATTAGTATGTTTTTTCAACAGCATACATAAAGTAGGTAAACAAATCTTCACTTTATAGAAAAATAGAGTAACAACGTAAATACTGCTTAACACCAGAGCAAACTAAATCCCACACAGACAGAAGACAAACAGACAGACAAAAAAAAAATAGATAACCAGTCAGCTAAAACAAAAATGTCAATGATAAACAATAAATGTCAGTACGGCACCTCCTTCCCGCGATAAACCGTCCAGTGTCCTCCAAAATGCAAAAGTTTAATCAGGAATGATTGGGAACTTTATCCTCTAGCAAATTTGAAAAAAGGGCCCCATACTTTCCCAAATGTATTCGAGGAGCCACTCAGAGAATCCTTTCCATCTTCAGGAGAAAAGGATGTCTCTTATCCAGTGAGTATGAGATGGAGGTACAGTATCTTTCCATTTAATCAATATCAACCTTCTAGCAAGTCGGTAAAGCTATCACGTCTCTTGGACTTAGGGAGGGAAGGTAAGAGATGAGTATCTTAAAATGCGCTAAAACTAATTGTTACTTTTGAGGATTAGTTTACTTTTCAAGAAGAGCTTGATTTGACTAAAGATGCATAGGCTTTGTTTGCAACTTGCACAATAGCTACAGCCTAGTTGTTGGCAATGAATGTCCAATCTTCCTCTATCAATGCAACGTACAATATACTTTACAATTCATTAATGAATAATACTTGAAGACGATGGACCGAAAAGTGCAAGTAAGTTGCAGAAATAGAACAAATATGTACATAACAGACAGAATAAGATAAACAATGCTAAACTAATGCTGTTAAGTAGAATAAATACTGTAATAATAATGACATTACTGTGTCTCTACACATCACAAATAATCCTTAAAGATGGTTGTGTCTTACAATTTAAAGACCACCGGTAATACTATTATTGCTATTTTATATTACCCTGTTTTATTCCTGTAATATATTTCGAAGAGCATTTAATGTTGTAGTTTTTTCCATGTGGACATCATCTTGAATACTTAAAGAAATAAGAGGTAATACTCTACTGGATCATATCATGTAATGTGTTTTTATATAGAAACGACTAGTAACTATGAGGGTTGCGAAAAACGTTATCATAGCCCATTATTAATATTAATAATATTGCAAATGTTAGATAGCAGTGTTTTGTAATGATGGTAATGATATTTATATTGCACATAGTGTTGAAATAGTACAGTACAAGTATGTTAAAATACTTCTTAAGTACAGTACTTTGACTACGTTTAATTAAATTCCACCACTTGTTCATCCTCTACAGCTAGAACATGTCGTATTATCTGTCAGATACAAAGACAGAGTCGTCCACAAACACTGCGCTGAGCCAAAAACAAAGCTGACTATAGTAGCACAACTTTAAACACTTGTCAGCCGCACACCTTTAACCCTCCCCCGCATCCAGCCCTCCTCCATCTCCCCGTAATGCTGATCTGTCCTCCTCTGCGTAAAGTCGTCCATCAGGAGCATCTCGCTGTCCTCGCTGTCCTCGCTCCGTAATCCCACCCTCACTTCTCCTTCTCCCAGCCCTGAGCCAGGCGCTAATGGTTTAAGCGCAGCTCTAATGATTTGTAGGGTGAGAGGCGATGAGAAAGTAGAGCCGGTGGCAGAGGCCAAACAAAGACATCGCAGCGCACCCCATCACTTCACGACTCCTCTGCGGGACGGAGAGAGACACCGTCCAATAGAGAGAGGGGATTTTAAATGAGAGGGATGGAGGGCTTCAACACAGACAGATCTCCTCTATTGGGATCATTATTTCACACAAAATTAGTCCTGCAAATAACTTCTTGACATGTCAGGGACCTGTAGAGAAAATAGGCCTGGAGGATAAAAATGAAATGTTAACAGTTAGAAATATTAATAATAAGATAATTAACTCAGTGCTACAGTGGGACTGGTTTTTCTAGGGAAGCCTCCACTTGTTAGACAGAAATCCAACAAGTCAACTTTATTGTCAATCTTTCAGTTTGTGTGGACAGACAGAGATCGATACCGTTTCCCACAATCCCGAATGTCTCGAAAAGTGAGGCTAAATGCTAAAGACAAAGCCTTTTGTGCTTCATTATCCAAGAGAACAGGATTAACAGACATGCCAAACAAAGTGCTGCTTTGCAAGGTTTCATAAGCAAAATCCTTCGTCTCGGAGTCGCTTGAAGGCCATGAAGAACGACATTTGTTGGACCTAAAAGACTGTGAAATTAGTCGGGTATTGTGAAGCCCTGTTAGCTATTCCGGCTCGATCTAGAGGCGTCATGTGGCAGAGTTAGCAGAGTGTTAAAAAACTCAGCACATCCAAAGCCATGGAGTTATTCCGCTGTATTAGCTGCCATCTTTTTCCTCATTATGCACCTGCAGGAAAACTGACACCTTTCATCCGCTATTTCATGTCTTTCATCCTATTTATCCTGCAAACAAAAAACAGGACAACCACGTCCTAAGAAAGTTTATAAAAATGACTGAAACACTGCTGGTGTGAATCTACCACACAGTAGTGCAGTGAATAAACATGCATCCCGTTCCCATCATCCGCTATGAAATGGCGCTTGCTGGTGGAAAAATGGCAAATAGCATTCCCTGGATAAATACAGTTCCCTGACAAAGTGGCATACATGCATCCACTATCAGCGATCGTAGAAAACATAATGTTCCTTTGCATCTACAACCCATTCTACGATGTTCCCACCGGGGGCCCATCATCACTCTCCGCTCCCTAGATAAACTAACAGCAGGCGGAGGACTGACAGTGTTTACTCGGCCCTCTGACAGAGTGTGAGGAGCTGTCCCCTCACCACGGGAAATGTAGCATTTAAGATAAGACCTATATCAATATCCCACAGCACCAGGGGATGGGAAGAGTCGGATGAATATGAATAACCATCGTTTAAGGTGGATGTTTTTCAGGGAGGGAGGACAGCGTTGGGCTCGACCACCTGCTGGGTTTACTACGGTTTGGAGAGGGGGGAATGGAGAATGTGAACACTATTAATCTGTCTGACTGTCAGTGGTGGGCATCTTCAGCAGGCCTTCCCTTGTTTTTATACGACGACGTCTAATTAGGGCTCCATTTTTTAAAGAAGAACCTTTTGACCTTCGCTTTAAAGCTCCAAAATGTCTGGGACATGTCCGATGAATTCACATTGTGCCACATCAGTTATGTAAATTACTGTTTTCTGCAGACTGAAATTGTAATCTCAATTGAAAGAACTGCGATAGAGTGGTGACATTTTTGTAGGCCAACCTGGAAGATAGCGTCACAAGGGCTCCCTAGACAAAAAGCTATGGGATTTTTCCATATATAATATAAATATTGCAGAAAAAAGCCTGTTTTGTTCAGCAGGATCATCTCCACATATCAAAACAATCTGTGAAGTCTAAATGCAATCACCTGAAGGAAACAGTTAATGTCTTAAAAGGAACTAAGCTAAAGGAGGCTAATGTTGGGCTATAAATGAACTACAGCACGGTCACATGACTTCACATCACCACTGCTAAGCTAAAGGCGGCTAATGTTGGGCTATAAATGAACTACAGCATGGTCACATGACTTCACGTCACCACCGCTAAGCTAAAGGCGGCTAATGCTGGGCTATAAAGGAACTACAGCACGGTCACATGACTTCACGTCACCACCGCTAAGCTAAAGGCGGCTAATGTTGGGCCATAAATGAACTACAGCACGGTCACATGACTTCACGTCACCACCGCTAAGCTAAAGGCGGCTAATGTTGGGCTATAAAAGAACTACAGCACGGTCACATGACTTCACGTCACCACCGCTAAGCTAAAGGAGGCTAATGTTGGGCTATAAAGGAACTACAGCACGGTCACATGACTTCACGTCACCACCGCTAAGCTAAAGGAGGCTAATGTTGGGCTATAAAGGAACTACAGCACGGTCACATGACTTCACGTCACCACCACTAAGCTAAAGGAGGCTAATGTTGGGCTATAAAGGAACTACAGCATGGTCACATGACTTCACGTCACCACCGCTAAGCTAAAGGCGGCTAATGTTGGGCCATAAATGAACTACAGCACGGTCACATGACTTCACGTCACCACCGCTAAGCTAAAGGCGGCTAATGTTGGGCTATAAAAGAACTACAGCACGGTCACATGACTTCACGTCACCACCGCTAAGCTAAAGGAGGCTAATGTTGGGCTATAAAGGAACTACAGCACGGTCACATGACTTCACGTCACCACCGCTAAGCTAAAGGAGGCTAATGTTGGGCTATAAAGGAACTACAGCACGGTCACATGACTTCACGTCACCACCACTAAGCTAACGGAGGCTAATGTTGGGCTATAAAGGAACTACAGCACGGTCACATGACTTCACGTCACCACCGCTAAGCTAAAGGAGGCTAATGTTGGGCTATAAAGGAACTACAGCACGGTCACATGGCTTCACATCACCACTGCTAAGCTAAAGGTGGCTAATGTTGGGCTATAAAGGAACTTCAGCACGGTCACATGACTTCACGTCACCACCGCTAAGCTAAAGGAGGCTAATGTTGGGCTATAAAGGAACTACAGCACGGTCACATGACTTCACGTCACCACCGCTAAGCTAAAGGAGGCTAATGTTGGGCTATAAAGGAACTACAGCACGGTCACATGACTTCACTTCACCACCGCTAAGCTAAAGGCTTCTAATGTTGGGCTATAAAAGAACTACAGCACGGTCACATGACTTCACGTCACCACCGCTAAGCTAAAGGCAGCTAATGACGTTTAGTCGTCTCATTTAGACACTTGTTCACCAGGCGTTTAACCAAAAACACGTTAAATAAAGTGCAGAGTTTACGACGAGAGAAACAAAGGTGGTGAGAAACTCATTGCCTGTTGCATCAAAAAAGAAAATGTTTTTTTATGTACATCATCTGTTTTGCAGGAGTGAGGACCTGCATAACTTCCTGATCAGCGTGAGGCAGCAGTGCTGTTACCTGACGGAGACGATTCAGGACGTCAACGGGAGATTCCCCCGCCAAGCCTCTCAGGCGAGTCTCTCTGTAGTGGTGCACTGGAGATATATTCATCAAACACTTTTATAATTCATAAAGCAGGGGCTGCCTCTTTTTTACAAAGCGTGGATGGGATCTCATTGTGCAGCTGCTTCAACGTCTTTTTTAAATGTCCCTTCCAGCCATTCTTTTTGTAAATGATTAATTTGCCTTATATTCCAATTTCTTTATCCGTTAGTTATTGATATTAGTTTTTCTTTGGGTTTTCCTGGTCCCTAGGTTCAGTTTTTTTACCCGGCTACACTGTAAATTATGTCTCTACCTCATTGTTTCTCCAAGTAAAATAAAAAAAGATTGTATATGTTATAGGGCTGTACCCGAATATTCGTTTGTTGGAGTACTATTCAGGTTTCAATTTCGTTATTCGTTTTTTTTTTTTCTGAATTTATTGAAATCTCCAATATCAACGTAAGAGCTTGTGCCTCTTCGGGGGGTGCTAACACTTAACCATAAACATTATCGTTTACTTTCTCCGTCTTTATATGTAGATATGACTTTGTTCCGTTAATCTCCGTCACGTTGTTTCCATAGCAACAACAACTTCCTGTCAACAGCGCTAACTCTCCTTCAAAATAAAAGCATGTACGTAAAAAAAATAGGAAGCCAAATTACACTTAAGACATATACAACTGCAACGAAAGTTACACACACAATGCGATATCCTTTTCAAATTCAAAGAACACAAATTGGGTTACATTAACAAATAACTAGAGAACAACAATACTGTAGAATAACAAAATGAATGCCGTGAATAAACCGAAATACACGTGTTGGAGTGGTTCACTGCAGATTACTACGCCCCCCCCCGCACGGGCCGAATATCCGAATATTCGCTGCTGATTACTACCGGATATCCGGAGCCCGAAAAATTGTATTCGTGACAGCCCTAATATTTTACCACAGAGCTTACAATAGAATATAATAGAATCGTTTAATGTCATTATACATGTACAATGAGATAAATAAATGCTTCTCCCTTTCAAGAGGTGCCATCAAACAAAAACATAAGACAACAATTACACGCAGCATACATACTTAGGAATAAGGAATAAAGTGCAGTAATTATTTCCAGGGTATAAAAATAAAATCTAATGTAATAAATAATAATAATGATATATATGTACGGTCACATTTATGATGATTAAGGGGAATGACTTTCAGGTGTTAAGAGCAATGATGGCTCTTGGGTTTGTTTTGGATGTGATACACCTGTAGCGCCTGGTTGAACAGGTGAAAGCCGGGGTGTGAGCTGTCCTTAACAATGGTTTTGGCTCTGCTGAGGCAGTGGGAGGTGTAAATGTCCATCAGGGAGGGGAGGGGGCAGCCGATGATCCTCTGTGCTGCTTTTACGACTCTCTGGAGCCTCATCCTGTCGGCCTCAGTGCAGCTGGCGTATCAAATCAAGTTTTATTTATATAGCACATTTATAAACGATTTTTGGTGGAGCCAAAGTGCTGTATAATAAAATTAGCCTACAGTAGAGACACTTTACAGCAAATACAACAGCACAGATTGTTCAGAATATCAGTATGAGAAAAACGACACCCTCTGTCCTTAGACCCTCTGTCCTTAGACCCTCTATCCTTAGACCCTCACATCATACAAAGAAAAACTTCCACAGTTAAAGGGAACATGGGAGAAACCTCAGGGAGAGCAACAGAGGAGGGATCCCTCTCCCAGGACGGACAGACGTGCAATAGATGCCGTGTGTAAATCAAAGAGATAATACATTTTACAGCATATAGACCGAATGTTAGGAAATGCATGTGTCTGTAATGAGAAGACAAATCAACTACTGTGATGCAGTGTGTCAATAGGCTCTCGATGGTAGAGCGGTAGAAGGTCACCAGCAGCTTAGTGGCCAATAAAGGCATGTTGACATTATATTCTAACTCAGTTGAAGGTGCCCATGTGAAGCCTTCTCGGAGCGCTTAAACCAGTAACGTAAAGCACAAGTAAACATCTAAAAGAATCCAGATTGAATTGAAATATTCCCACACTTAATTCTGTACACGCATGTGATGAACCTCCTCTGTCTGCTAATGTCTCGGTAGCTTTGTTAGCAGCTATATTATTTTATATTTACTAACCTGAACTGTGTCTCCGTGCAGCTGGTCTTCTCTCTGGACCCGAAGAGGGAGGCGCAGGCCGTCTGCAACCAGCTGGTGATCCAGACCAGAGACCTGCAGAAGGAGGTCACCTGCCTCCGGAGCATTCTCTGCAAGGTCCACACACACACACACACACACACACACACACACACACACACACACACACACACACACACTGTACATCTATAGATACACAAACATGAAGTACACTCGTTCTTGAAAACACACAAGTTATTTAGGTCTGGTTCTTTATTTGTCCCATCACACACACACACACACACACACACACACACACACACACTCACAGACAGCTGAGCTCATTATTCTGCAACTGTTCATATTGTTCAAGTTGATGCCGGTATAACAAACTTCGCAAATCGCTTATCAGCATTGACAATGATTTGGATACATGCCTGATAATCTGATAGATGGTGTCTAACCGTTTATAACATCGTTCAGGCTGAAACACATTCACGTCAATCTGAATTCCTCTCTGAGAGCCTCTTACTACTGAGGATTAAAAAAGGTGCAGAACATAGTGTGTGTCTATATATGAATCCTGACGAGCTCCAACAGGTATGTGTGTGTGTGTGTGTGTCGAGAGGAGAGAGTCGTTCCTGACAGGGCAGAATCCTCACAGCCCATAAGTCAGCGCCGCTGTGACATCGAGCTGTCAGCACCAAGACGATGAGGCGGGGAGGGTTGGGGGGGGCAGAAAGGTGACGGGGCACATGGGAAGTTGAGGGTGTGGTGGGGGGGGGCGGGGGGGAGAGAGAGGACGCAGGTTGGTGAGGTGAGGGAGTTTAAGAGGGGAGAAAACGGAGAGGTGGAGGTACGGAGGGAGCTGAGGAGGCGGCTTAGAAGCAGAGGTGTGTGTGTGTGTGTGTGTGTGTGTGTGTGTGATTAGTTGTACTTCAGGTATGGGGGATCCTCGTGTGTCAGACAAGAATCTGACGGCCAATGGAGTCCATTTGGAACCACTGGCTCAAAGCCCGGGATCCACATACAACATTTAACCTTGTCTCCTGAAACACACACACACACTCTTGATTGAGTCATATCTCTTCGTTTGCTAGAGCTCTCACTACTCAAGCTGTGACACACACTAATATATATATTGGTACATATGGTTTGTTGCAATGAAAGAAAGTTTACAAGTAGTACAGACAAAACATTAAATCCGAAGCAGTAATGGAGATGATGCGTGCTACTGCCACCTAGTGTCCACGTTGGTGTGTGTTAGTGAGGGAACACGTGGGGTATGAAGCCAGACGGGAAAGCAGAAGTGTGCTTTAGGAACGCTATTGATGTAAACATGAGTGCCAAAGCACACGGATGTTCATTTAACAAAAGTAACAACTTATCGTGGTGGTCAATTAATAATTACAGATATAGTGAAAAGAAAAGGAAGGAACAACAAATAAATATATAGTAAACAATCACACATTAGAAGCCAGATTGAAGAGGTGAGTGTTTGAAGGTGGTGAGGTCGGTGCAGTCTCTGATGGGTTGGGGGAGTGAGTTCCAGAGGGAGGGGGCAGCGATGGAGAAGGCGGATGGATAGGAGGTTGGCTTCTGATGAGCGGACCACTACCTGCAAATGATCATCGATCCTAAGTAATCGGCTAGCCCCCCCAACTTCAATTATTCTCCAGCAGATAGACCTGTGTGTGGTGTGTGTGTGTGTGGTGTGTGTGTGTGTGTGTGTGTGTGTGTGTGTGGTGTGTGTGTGTGTGTGTGTGTGTGTGTGTGTGTGTGTGTGTGTGTGTGTGTGTGTGTGTGTGTGTGTGTGTGTGTGTGTGTGTGTGTGTGTGTGTGTGTGTGTGTGTGTGTGTGTGTGTGTGGTGTGTGTGTGTGTGTGTGTGTGTGTGTTCCAAGAGGAAATATGAAGGGTAGATTTCAAGCTTGTTATGTAGATAAGTTATTGGGCTAGATCAGGGGTGGCCAACCAATCAGAGGTAAAGAGCCACATCATACACACAGGCATGCTGGGTGTATGTCCCCGACCTCTCTCTCTCCTTCTCTCTTTTGCTCTCAGCCTTTCTGTGTGCCCCTCTCTATCTCTCACACGTGCACAATGAAAATCTAAAAATGAACAATAATTGACACACACACACACTCAAAGGCACACCCTCCCATAGACACACACACCCTCTCACATACAGAAACATTTACCTCCGCTCAGCCAGATTTCCTATAAATGTCACGGTCCATGATATTGACAGAAACCGGACTTAAACCTCTCCTACCAGTATTAAGTCCAGAGGCCAGTTACATGTAGTTATCTTACTATGAATGTTGCTTCTTTGAAACGTGCAGAGGATGTGGAAGGGGCTCAAATGCATGAAAGGGCACATCATTTCATAAAAATATGCCTGGCCTTTATTCTGTCTGTATCTCACACACACATTCATGACCGTCATTTAAAAATAAATGTAAATAAATGAAGTGTATTTTAGTGAATTCTCCTCACATGACGTCTCAACTTGTACCGAACCCTCTGACTGACAGAAGCTCTGCTGACAGAGATGCACTTTCTCTCTTGTTTATTTCTTTACCGCGAATCATCAAATTCAGGAGCCCTTCTGTGCCAGCTTTCCGGGAGCAAGCCTTCTCACACACACACACACACACACCACTGCAAATTGTTACCGTTTTGATTTGACAACATTATATTGAGTTATTACTAGGGATGCACGATATTGGTTTTTGAAACCGATACCGATAACTTCCTGCTTCTCAAGACCGATACCGATAATAATATATATATTAAATGTACCTGTAGTTTTTGCACACCCGGTGGTAAAAAATAGACTAGTAGTGAGCAAATGACATGAGCATTACTACTATGAACAAAACAAAGCCAAGAACAGTTTTGACTCTTCAAAGTGACCATAAGTTCTTTCCTTTTTCAAAAGCCTCGTGGATAGGTGAAAGCCCCGGTGCCTTTGCAGCTGGCTTTGGATTCGCCGCTAGTTTAGCAGCGCAGGCGTCTTCGTGCGCTTTTAACACACCATCGTAGCGATGGCGATGTTTCAGGTGATCAGGTTGGAAGTATTATAGCTCGTTGCCTTTTTCCCTCCTGGAACTTCTGCATGTGTTGATACAAATAGCAAGCGAACTATCTAACTCTGAAACTTTGAAATAGTCCCATACTACCGACGACATGTTTGTTTACTGTGGGTATTGTCCGCAGTAATGACTCTTACATGTCTAATATGTGTAATGTGTACTTGTAAAGCGCTTTGAGCACCTGTAAAAGCGCTCTAATAAAAAAAATGTAATGCATTATTATTATTATTATTATTACTGTCCTGGCTTCACGGCCGCACACCATTTACGTCACAGCCAGGCGTGAGTTAGGGAGCGCTGGATTTGTGAAAAACTCCCCTCTTCCTAAACCACTAATACCACAGTACTGGCAAAACGGGAGGCGCCGAGTGAAAAACAAGCGCCCCTCATCCCAATCCACCCACACCGCAGTATTTTTTTTTTTTTTTTTACCCAAAATATATATTGTATATTATCGGGGCTATTAATACTTGTATCGGGATGACGTCATAATTCCTAATATCGGACCGATAATTATCGTGCACCACTAATTATTACGGTTTTATCTGAGTTATATTTCTGCCGATCGGAAGCAGATCTCTCCCTTCACTGTCACATCGCGAGTGCAGTAAAGCCCGCCTCCAGTACTGCAGGATCTGCATTCTGATTGGCTGAAGAACTTCTTTGTTGAAAACTCTGTGTAACGATTGGGCTGGAACTTGTGTTGTTAAAAAAACACAATTCGATATGAACTGAGGAGCCGCGGGTTGGCCACTCCTGGGCTAGATAGAAAATGTTTTCAACTTTAATTGACTGAATTCATTAGAAAAGTGTTAATTTGTTGTGCTTTCTCTCATGCAAACCTCTCCTCCTCCTCCTCCTCCTCCTCCTCCTCCTCCTCCTCTTCCTCTTCCTCAGATGGAGGAAGTTGAACATTTCAGTCCGCTTCCTCAGCTCGGCATCGGGAGGAAGCGTTTCCTGTCCGGAGTCGCACTGAGCGCGCTGGGAGCGTCCGTCCTGCTGCTGCTGCTGCTGCAGAGGAACAGGAGTGTGTGTTAAACAACAGGAGTGTGTGTTAAACAACAGGAGTGTGTGTTCAACAACAGGAGTGTGTGTTTAAAAACAGCATGTGTATCATGTTAGCCATCATTTAGTTTCTGATGACGGTCGGGGAGTAACCGGATTATGAAAAGACTGATTTAGGAAAGTGTTTTGACGAGACGTTTTTTTTAATTTGTGCGGTTGCTCTCATTTTCTACTTTCTCGGTCTTGTCTTTTTAGTTGTAGTTCTGAGTCTTTGTTTGTGTTCAAAGAGTTTAAATTAAAGTTTCTTTTGAGAAACGATTACACAGTGGAATTTAAGATTAAAATCTGAAGTTTGTTTTCAATGAAAAGACTCATTGAATTTGCTTTTAAATTGTGAATGTGATCATTTTCAGACAAGATGATTGGTCGGCTGGTCTGTTTATCTGCAGTGATACGGAAAAACAGCCGGCCCGATTTTCATCAAAAAGGTGTAGTACTTGAAGGGTGTATGAGTGGATCCATATCATGAGCAGAAACCTGCATTATTTTGAACTGGAAAACTATGCACGGTCTGAGCCGGAGTATTATTTTAAGTACTTGATGCATACATTAGCATTTTTGGGTAAATATGGGTATACCCTTTCTTTTCAGAGTGAAATAAGATGTATATCAACCTCATGTCTCTGCGATGAACAATGAGCTGGAGCTGCCATCAGTGAAACGTTCAGTTCCACACCAGCTCAATATCTTCCAAACCTATATCTGATTTAAGGTGAGGTGTGTTTGGGTGAGCGGAGATGCATTGGGTGAATAAGTGAGCTTTACAGATGTTAGTTGCTGGTGTAATATGTGGACAGCCAGGCTGTAGTCTAATAATTCATACTTTCACTAAATAAATAGCACTAATCTTGCCCAAGAAGTCCTAAAATAGGTAAGTGTCTTTGACTAAATTCGACGTTTGAGCATTAATCTGCAGAAAAGTTAACACATATATAAAAAGGGGGGCCTACACAAAGTTGAAGGCGGCAGGAAATTCATTTTGAGTTTGATGCGTAATCTTTCATAAAATCACAAAATAAGTGCCACTATTGAATAAAATAGGCAAGTAAATCCAGGCTAGCAGTTTCCCCCTGCTTCCAGTCTTTATGCTAAGCTAAGCTAATTGCTTCCTCACTCCAGCTGAATCCCTAACGAACAAACACGAGTGACATTGATCTCATCTAACCGTCTGGTAGAAATCCAATAAGCGTATGCATTTCTAAAAATGTTGAACTAAAACTTCATTTTTGATCCAACTTGTTTAATCTAATTGCTTTGACATTGCTAAAAAAAACATATTGGCCAAGTACAAATCATTAAAGACGCCACCCAAGATGTTCAGACTCAGTTGTGTAACCGTTTAGGAGTCCAGAAATTGAAACACAAGATGATCATATGTTTTGTTTTCAAGATTTAACTGGCTTTACTTCACATGTTGCATTTTTCACTAATAGTTTAAGGCTCTTTAATCCATTAACTGACGTGTTGGTGATGTTACATTGACTTTCCCTTCCGGTTTCATGCGGAAATAATGAACAAAGTGAACAAATTACTCCGATTAAATTGGATTTCTAATACAAAACGTATTACAGCTGCTGCAACGTGAAGTCGTGTTCAATGGACTGAGAGCAGCAGAGAGCTAAATCTCCTTGTTTTATGGCTTTTCTTCCACGGGGATCATGGGGGGGGGGATCTAATTTGCGCATTAATCTCATGTGTTCAGGGTCTCCAGATCAAAGATGGAGGAAATGCTGCGTGACAGTGGTGCGGAGACTTCAAAAAGCCCTCCGGAGATAATCCAATCGAAATGGACACGTCACCTTAAGGTGCTGCTTTGGGAGAATCAGCGCGTAATACTCCTCTGTCCTTTTTTTAAACCATCATTCCTGAGTTATTAGTTGGACGGTTTGAATAAGGCTGTCAAATAACAAATGCGTCATGCTTTAGGGATCAGAAGTATTTGGCACCTGCGCGTGAGTTGGTTTTGGCAATGGGCCCTTTAAGTAAATCCGATGTTTTAGGTTTGAATGAGAAAACGATTATATAAGAGATTAGATAAATGAAGGGGCACAGATTGAAGTTAGGAAGCAGGATGTTCCCTCTGTCTAATTATTTATATCACTTGAATGTCACCTCCTGGAAACAAGTAGGTAAGTATCGTTCAGTAAAACCGACGTTTTAGGCCGTAATAAGCAACACGAAATGTACACGAAGTGAGATAAGCATGCTTTGGATTTAGCTAAATTCATTACGAGTGCAGTTTATAGTCTAAGTATTCATTATATCACAAAATAAAAGGCAAAGTGACGTTGACTAAATTCGTTTTTTAGGCATTAATGAGCAAAAAAGTTACCACATATTTAAGAAAAAAAGATAAACAAGGGCCCATGAATAGTTTTAGGATGCAGGAAGTTAATAATGAGTTTAGTTTGATGTGTTATTGTTCATAAATCACTCAATAAATGCCACTAGTGTCCCCCTGAAGTGCTGAAGACAATAGGCAATGTCTGTAAGTCAATGCCTTAATGAGCAGAAAAGAGCCTTATTGAATGGCAACACGGTGTATTGAGGTGGCAGAAAGTTTCTTCTTTCTTCTCCCCCCCCCAGAGAGCCCATCCTCCTCGGGTCTGGACGCGGGCCAACGCCTGTCTGCTGTCAAACCAGCCCGAACAGATACTCTCAGACATCTCGCTTCTTCACTTCATTCCTGAGACTCTGCCCACCCCCTGTGTAAAGCAATTTAAACCTGATAGCACATCATCATCATCATCATCATCATCATCAGCTTCCTCAGAAAATATTCGCTGGACTATTAAGACTCTCTCTCTGAGCTTCTCCCGCGTCAGAAGCGCTGCGCCACCGGGAACCATGGCGCATGTGTTTACGCACAAACCTCCATCCAACAACTCTCCTGTGATGACAAATTTGTAATCCATGTCTGATTTTGGAGATTCAGCGAGTTCTGTAATGTGTTTTCTCTTTCTTTTATCCGTGGAAATGCTCCGTCCAGATCCTTAAAGTGTGGTTAATATGAACTTATTGCCAAGTGGAATATGTTTTTATTTATCTGTAGCAATCGGCTGGCTGACGGCCGAGGTCGATGCGTCCTGGTGGTGAGTAGCATGTGCATTTATTCTTCTTCTACTTGTTTATGTAAATGTTACTGCATTAGCCCACGCGCTGAATGCATGGCTTTCTGATTAACACGTTTTTACGCGATCCGCAAAATGGGCTCCAATCGGGTTGGACATTGTTTCAATTAATCTGTAGCCAGTAAAATGTGATGTGTGTGAAATGAGTGTTATTTAATGAATATACAAGTCTTCATTGCCTCAAACTGTTTTCTAACGACCTTTTATCCTTTTTTTAATGAGAAATCAGCAGCGGATTTAGTTACAAACTCCCTTCAGGGTTTCCAGAACTGCATTTTATTTTAAATACTTGAATATTTGGACAGATTTGTTCCACGATAAAGTCATTTTATATGATTGAATTTCTCTTTATTTGCTGTCTTTCACTCTTTCTCAAAGGATCTCTTTCCAGAGTCCTTGCTTCTCACAGCCTGGGATACTGAGAGTGTTTTCTCAGAGCATTTATTTGAATTCCTCTTCTCTCTTGCTTACTTCTTTCTGCAGCTGCAAGTCTTTCTTTCATCACCTTGTTCTGCAAGTACATGAGAGTGTGGACACGAGAAGACTCATTTCATTATCTCTTTCTCATCTATTCTATTTCTACAGTAGCTTCCCTACAGTGCAGCTACCTGATGCTCAGGCATACACACAGTCTGACATGACCTTTGTAGTCCGTGTCTTTGTTATCAGTATTTACTTGTGAACAGTGAGGTGCTCTGATTGCATGCATGCCAGCTTAACAGTAGGAGCACAGCAGCACATGTTCTGCTTTAACAGAATGTATGTAGGGTTTTATTTTAGCTGTCCTTTGTAGTATTTCCTGTAGTATTTTTGACTTTTTATTTTAATTATCCAGAATATTTTATATTATATTTGATATACTACTTTTCATTTTATTTGTAATTGTTAATGATCTTTTTAAAGTATTTAAAGTATTCCATCTATCTATCTACTTGTCTGTCTGTCCGTCTGTCCGTCTGTCTATTACATTACATTGCATTTAGCTGACGCTTTTATCCAAAGCGACTTACAATAAGTACATTCGACCAGGAAGACACAACCTTGAAGAAAACAGAATCATAAAGTACATCAGGTTTCATAGAGCCAAACATTTCAAGTGCTACTCAACTGGCTTTAGATAAGCCAGTCCTTTATTAGTATATAAGTGCTCTGTTAGCAATTCAATTGTCTATCTGTCTATCCGTCTGTCCGTCTATCTGTCCGTCCGTCCGTCCGTCTATCCGTCTGTCCGTCCGTCTATCCGTCTGTCCGTCCGTCTATCCGTCTATCCGTCTGTCTGTCTATCCGTCTATCCGTCTGTCTGTCTATCCGTCTGTCTGTCTGTCTGTCTGTCTGTCCGTCCGTCCGTCTGTCTGTCCGTCCGTCTGTCTCTCTCTCTCTCTATCTATCCATCAAATGAAGTTTTCTACACACACACACACACACACACACACACACTTCCTCCTCTTTGACACATCTCCCTCCCTTGATGAATGGTTTCCCCCAGATGTTCACAGGTGTGTGTGTGTGTGTGTGTGTTTGTCTGGCTCCTCCTCCTCCTCCTCCTCCTCTCTGCAGGTACATGGGCACCCTGGGGTCTCAGGTGATGTGCGACAACATCCCCGGCCTGGTGAACCGGCAGAGGCAGCTGTGCCGGCAGAACCCCCGCGTGATGCAGGCCATCGGGGCCGGCATGAAGGACTGGATCTCTGAGTGCCAGCACCAGTTCCGAAACCACCGCTGGAACTGCACCGCCACGGCCAGGGAGCAGCTGTTCGGACGCCTGCTGCTGAGGAGTGAGTGGAGGCTTAGGGCTATCTTACTTTATACTAAGGAACGTCACTTTTTAAACTATTAGAGCAGCGGTTTCCAACCTTTGTCTACTCAGGGCCCACTTAAGAATCAAAAAAACGTTTCGCAGCCCACATTCAACCGTAAACAATACGGAGGCTAAATAAAGTTCTGATTGGTCGATTGGTTGGTTGGTTATCTTACTTTATTCTAAGGAAAGTCACGTCTTAAAGGTCGCCTATTATACTGTTTTTCATCAATGTATCACAGCTCTCAGATATATCCAGAGCCTGTCTCTGATTGGCTGATACACCAAACAGATCATCGCAGCATTACCCATAATCCCCTCTGTTTCAGCCCTGTTTCAAAAGTGCTGATTCTCTGTCTGTTACTTTAGATGAAAACAAGGAGCCCCTCCCCACGCCCCTCTGAGAGACATTTGGTTACAAAGAAGTCAATGGTGCTCTAGGAGGAGATTCAGGTGATAAGGGGGGGGGGGGGGGGTTACCTTGGTTGCTGATTGGCTAATGGTTACACAAGACAACACATCGTTATGACATCATAAAGTGGCCGAAATCTGATCAGCTCATTTTCAGACAGGTTTTTATGTAAATGGATCAGGACAAAAAGAGTCTCTTTACACAGAGGGGGGGGGGGGGGGACTCTAAGAATAGAAAGTGAGTTTTAGGGTTGTGTGCAACAGTATCTTCTGGCTTGTGTTCCCCGCTCATTGTGATCTGCAGGATGACGCTAACATGTTGCTTTAACTGAACGCTGACAAATCCAAACTATCTGTGGGTTTTCAAAGCGTTGATTTACGGCGACACAGACCCTCGCAGATATGCTTCTTTTTTTTTACAGAGGTTGGATCGCATTCCACACATCGTCTCACTTTACAATTTGACATTTATCACGTCTGACAGTCTGCTCTTCTGCAGCTAGGATGCTCCTCTGAACTGCGTGGTGGTTATAGTATGACTTCTAGTGTGCAGATGTGGTGCTGGAAAGAAATGTCAATGTGCAAAAAAGTAATTCATCATAAAATACTGGAGGAAATATTTTGAAAACACTTTGAGGTTCCTGGTGCTTTGATGGTTCTTGGTTTTTTGTATTTAATATCTCTGGATTTAAGAATTGTTGGACATATTGAAGCAATCTGAGCTCAGAGTTTCGGCACTTTTCTGGTCATTCTGGGCCTTTTCCTGACATCCTACAGAGGAAAATCCACAGTTTTCTTGTGTTAATGTCAAGAACTAGTTGCAGGTTTGTATATTTCAGTATCAGTGGCATAGGCGGAGTTTGACATTTGAGCTTGGGGGAGGGGGGGGGGGGGAAACCTTTTTTACTGACGTCAGTACACAGTCCCAACTATTGCGTGAGGTGCTATGGATACAGTAGCAATAAAGCCAGCGTTCACCGCACTGAGTATGACTTTCCACCTCATGCCCGCCGTACACACACACTCATGTGGAAGGGGTGGTCTCTCCCCCCAACAACAGTGCTTATCATAACTGTGCACATCTTATACTTATTTGATAACTGCTATATCCCTTGGTTACTTGAACACGCTACAATATTATTAACCAGAATATTCATGTAAAAGAAGCCATCTTCTGCATGTAGACATTTCGGTTTAAGTAAGTCAGATGCCTTCACCACAACTGGCGCCATGCTCTTATAGGCTACGTGATAAGGGACTGGGAAGGCATGAATCAAGCAAAGAGCACATGGATCCATACAAGTGCACCAGATTGATGCTTTTAACTTCAACATTTAAACAAAAAAAAAAAATCTTCCCGGGGGGCATGCCCCTGGACCCCTCTGAGGAGGGGAGGTGAGGACCCCTCTAGAGGGTGATAGGTCCACTCCCCACTTATAAAAATAGCACTTTACCCCATGCACCCTCTCTAATCTCAGATGCACCCCGAGTCATTTTGTTCTGGAACCGGGCCTGCACGTCACACACACACGTCACACACACACACACACACACACGTCACACACACACGTCACAACATGCGACTGCTCAAATATGAAATTATTTCAAACAAAACATGATATTATTCAGATTTGTATTGTAACAATCATTTTTATTACATCTATTAAAATATTGATATACGAAATATTTGTATTGGAACAGTTTTAGACGTAGTAATGCCGTAAGATATTTTGCCCCCCCGAAAATGTAGGAAGAGGTAAAGAAGATTTATTGAACTGTTCAGCAGCGTCGCAGTTCAATATATTTTGGCTATGTTTTGGGTTTATTGTAAAATAAGCGTGTGGCACAGGTCTCCTCTCCGGCAGTCATGAGTTATCAGCTCCGGGGATATCATATAAAGGGTTATCGAGCATCAAGCAGAGACAGCGCTCTCAGCTGTCTCAGCTTAAGGGAGTCCTGCAGGACGTCCAGAGGTGGGAAGTAGTGGAGTACAAATACTTTGTTACTGTACTTAAGTACATGTTTCTGTTATCAGTACTTTACTCCACTACTTTTTACTTTGACTTCTTACATGTTGAACACAAATACCTGTACTTTCTACTTCTTACATGTTGAACACAAATAGCTGTACTTTCTACTTCTCACATGTTGAACCCAAATACCTGTACTTTCTACTTCTCACATGTTGAACACAAATACCTGTACTTTCTACTTCTCACATGTTGAACACAAATACCTGAACTTTCTACTTCTCACATGTTGAACACAAATACCTGTACTTTCTACTTCTTACATGTTGAACCCAAATACCTGTACTTTCTACTTCTTACATGTTGAACACAAATACCTGTACTTTCTACTTCTCACATGTTGAACCCAAATACCTGTACTTTCTACTTCTCACATGTTGAACACAAATACCTGTACTTTCTACTTCTTACATGTTGAACACAAATAGCTGTACTTTCTACTTCTTACATGTTGAACACAAATACCTGTACTTTCTACTTCTTACATGTTGAACCCAAATACCTGTACTTTCTACTTCTCACATGTTGAACTCAAATACCTGTACTTTCTACTTCTTACATGTTGAACACAAATACCTGTACTTTCTACTTCTCTCATTTCCCAAACAGCTGGTTCCTTTAGTCTGAATGTGTGTTTGATGCGTGATCATTATTCTTTAGAGTCATTGCGTGCCTATTGATTTGAACACGATCCGTGTATCCATCACTTCCTGGTCTTCTCTAAAGAAGAGGGACCAATGGAAACGTTGTCATGTTGCCGTTGTTCAGCATGGAAACATTCATTAGCTAACAATGACATTATTGTTCTATTAATATAAAGGGAGGTCAGGTACTCTTTAAAGCAGCTGCTAGTTATGGGTACTTTTTACTGAAGCACATTTCAAAGCCTCTTTACTTTGACTTGAGTAAAGAAGTTGAGTCAGTACTTCTACTTTTACCACAGTATTTTTAAACACGAGTATCTGTACTTCTACTTGAGTAAAGGATGTGTGTACTTTGGCCGTCTCTGAGGACGTGTCCTAACGAGTCCTGATCTCTTTTATTGCCGGTGGAGGGTGATTGGGACCCCTGATGTTCTTCTCCCATGCCCCCAGGTTTAACCCTCCGGAGGATCCTTCGACTTAGTCCGTTTCATGTGGGCGCCTCTAATCAGCCGTGTGGTATTCGGCCCTCCCTGGGGGGCCGGCCCGTCAGAAAGCTCCTGATTGTCAAAGTCAGCCGGCTAATTTCAAACAATTATACTGAAGCATTACCATCTAACCCCCACCGCCCCCCTCTCTGTGTGGTGCCGTGTTCTCTCAGCGTTCTCCTCATTAACCTCGTTAGGCACGCTCAACTGAGGTGTGTGGTGTGTGTGTGTGTGTGTGTGTGTGTGTGTGTGTGTGTGTGTGTGTGTGTGTGTGTGTGTGTGTGTGTGTGTGTGTGTGTGTGTGTGTGTGTGTGTGTGTGTGTGTGTGTGTGTGTGTGTGTGTGTGTGTGTGTGTGTGGGTGTGTGTGTGTGTGTGTGTGTGTGTGTGTGTGTGTGTGTGTGTGTGTGTGTGTGTGTGTGTGTGTGTGTGTGTGTGTGTGTGGTGTGTGTGTGTGGTATTAGTGCTGATACAATACCTGCGTGTCAATACAGATACTTCAAACCTGCTTTTTGAATATCTTACTTTGAGAAACATCGTTTTCTACAAAGGCTTTTTTAGTTTTAACACAAGTTCTTGACATAAATAAAATATTCTAATACTTAATTAATTATTATTATTAAATCATTTGGATAGTTAAGCTTTGGACTCCTCTCCTCTGTCTACTAAAAAACCTGTCTGAAAATGAGCTGATCAGATTTTGGCCACTTTATGATGTCATAACGATGTGTTGTCTTGTGTAACCATTAGCCAATCAGCAACCAAGGTAACCCCCACCTTATCACCTGAATCTCCTCCTAGAGCACCATTGAGTTCTTTGTAACCAAATGTCTCTCAGAGGGGCGTGGGGAGGGGCTCCTTATTTTCATCTAAAGTAACAGACAGAGAATCAGCACTTTGGAAACAGGGCTGAAACAGAGGGGATTATGGGTAATGCTGCAATGATCTGTTTGGTGTTTCAGCCAATCAGAGACAGGTTCTGTATATATCTGAGACCTGTGATATATTGATGATAAACGGTATAATAGGGGACCTTTAAGCTGAATCTAGACTGACCTTTTGTCCCCCCCCCCCCAGGTAGTCGAGAGGTGGCCTTCATGTACGCCATCTCCTCAGCGGGGGTGGTCTACACGCTGGCTCGGGCCTGCTCTCAGGGGGACCTGGACTCCTGCTCCTGCGACCCCACCAAGACGGGCTCGTCCCGGGACTCCCGAGGGTCCTTCGACTGGGGGGGGTGCAGCGACCACGTGGAGCACGCCGTGCGCTTCAGCCAGGGCTTCGTGGACGCCAAGGAGAGGAAGCAGAGGGACGGGCGGGCGCTGATGAACCTGCACAACAACCGGGCCGGCAGGAAGGTATTGTTTCTACTTGAGATGTGTGTGTTCTGTTCTCATGTTTGTTCCTTTCGGGACTCCACGTGGTCTGTGTTTATCTCTGCCTCCTGTTGTTATTGTATCCTTCATTGAATTGTCTGTAACTGTGCTGTTACCATTCTCTTGAAACATAGTTTGTAACCTCAATGCGACCTATCCTGGTTAAATAAAGATACTCTCCTGTGTAGGCGGTGCGGCGCTTCATGTCTCTGGAGTGTAAATGTCACGGGGTCAGCGGCTCCTGCAGCGTTCGGACCTGCTGGCTGGCGATGGCCGACTTCAGGCTGACCGGAGATCACCTGAAGAAGAGGTACAGAGGCGCCGTGCAGGTGAACGTCAACCAGGACGGCACCGGCTTCACACACACACACACACACTTCAAGAGGCCCAGCAAGAACGACCTGGTGTACTTCGAGGACTCGCCGGACTACTGCGTACGAGACCACGAGTCAGGTACTCATCTGTAGCTCCAAGTGCTTTAAGGAAGAGATCAGAAGAAACAGGACATCACATCAGACGTTAAAACCTTTTAGCACAGATACAACACGATATATATAAAAACACAGCAGGGGGTCAGAATCCAAATGTCATTATGTTTTACAAAGAGGTGGGCATGTGGACGAGAGGCTTTAACATGCAGAAGAAAGTATCAGATCTCTGAGAGAGAGAAATGCGTGTTTATGTAAGAGGCTGTGAACAGGACAGTGAGTTTAGGAAGGAACGTGTGTGTGTGTGTGTGTGTGTGTGTGTGTGTGTGTGTGTGAGAGACAGGCAGCAGATGATGATCCGTGGTGATCGGGTGTCGGCCACTTTAAGAGCCATTACACACTCCTGCAGGCTGAAACCTTAGAGCGCCACAGATCACTATAAATCACCTCCACTGGACACACACACACACACACACACACACACACACACACACACACACACACACACACACACACACCTGAGGGCATATTTGGGGGGCAGGTTGGATCACACAACACTTTACAATACCATGGTTTACAGTGTGGTTTGTGTCGAAGGCAGACGCTTGTACAGAGCCCAAAGTAGTATACTTTTAGTATTTCACATTTAATTGAATTCTAGAAAGACGGGACATCTCTGATCTCAGGGATAAGCGTTTAAAGAGCAGGCTCCTTTAAGGACGTTTAGCTCGTCCTGACATCCTTCACACTACGGACACATGATGGTAGATTCAATCATGTGGTTAGCATTGGGAATAAGAGCTGCACGATATATCGTTTCAGTATCTAAGTTGCAATGTTAGCAAAAGTCCCATTGCAGGATTTGAAATTGAAAGCAACACGAACAGAGATACAGAGTTGTTGCTTTAGGAACTGCAGGAGCCGCAACCTGAGAACCAGCAGGAACTAAAACACTTTGTTTGTAAGAAGAATCAATATTTAGCAAGAGTGTGCAAAATAATGTTTTGGTAAGGGTTGAGGAAAAGGTCATTATTTGCTTTCAAATTCAAAGTGATTTTGTCAATACTGTTGACCGTTGGTTTTACACAGGATGCAAGTCAATGGGCCAGAAGATAATGCATAAATGGGCACGTTATCCGTTCATACTTCGGCGGAAGCTCCAGCCAATCAAATAATATGCCAGTAAAAGCACTAGCCAATCAAACCGCGTGCTTGTGTGTCCGGGGCGGGAGATTAATGTGATTGGTTGTTGGTCGAGCTTCAGAACCGACGCTGCCGTGTGGACGCTGCGTTCATTTCTCCTTTTACAAATCTGCTTGGAAATGCAGGTTGCTAAGGGAACGATGCATTCATGTGCACATTGTCTCGTGTTTTTGTTCACGCTGCCCTGTTTTTAATATTTATGTGATGGTGGAACACTTTGTTGAATGATGGAGCTGCAGCGTTTGCACGTAGGCTGTATTTCACTCTGAAGGAAGCGTTGGATGTCAAATCAAAGCTGGGATCTGTCTGTCACGGGACGGTGTCATGTACTCCGAGTTATCAGAAACCGTCATGGTGCCTTCAGGTGCTTTCAGGAGTGTTGTATGACCTCCAACAGTCAGTTAACTATAACCTGCTGTTTCTGAAGCATGGCTTTCATTTAAAGTGGAGATAAAAGCTGTGAGAGCGTCGTCCAGTCGAAGAGTCTGGAAGTTCATTCTTGATCTTTGGGAGCTTCGGAGTCTCGGTCTGCTCCAGCTCCTGTTGTTATATTTTAGTGAGCGTTCAGGTACAGACAGGAAGTATGAGTCTGACGTGTGTTCAAATAATGCTGTCAAGATGCCCTGCTTACATCTAACCAGGCACATACAACTTACAAAGATAGCTGTCGTAAACCATTAGGGTTAGACACACACAGACAGACAGACAGACAGACAGACAGACAGACCTCTTTAAAGTAGAGACACTACATACTGATATACACCTGAACATCAGCAGGAGAGGACTCTTTAAAGTAGAGACACTCCATACTGATATACACCTGAACATCAGCAGGAGAAGACTCTTTAAAGTAGAGACACTACATACTGATATACACCTGAACATCAGCAGGAGAGGACTCTTTAAAGTAGAGACACTACATACTGATATACACCTGAACATCAGCAGGAGAGGACTCTTTAAAGTAGAGACACTACATACTGATATACACCTGAACATCAGCAGGAGAGGACTCTTTCAAGTAGAGACACTACATACTGATATACACCTGAACATCAGCAGGAGAGGACTCTTTAAAGTAGAGACACTACACACTGATATACACCTGAACATCAGCAGGAGAGGACTCTTTAAAGTAGAGACACTACATACTGATATACACCTGAACATCAGCAGGAGAGGACTCTTTCAAGTAGAGACACTACATACTGATATACACCTGAACATCAGCAGGTATTGCGATTTAGCATTTGAAAATGTATTTCAGTTGTATGTGAACATACTGTTGTAGGCGGTGTGCAGGTGTGTGTGAGTGTTACTGTCAGACTGCAGCAGCACAAGTGTTACTGAACATGAACGTGTGTGTGTGTGTGTGGTGTGTGTGTGTGTGTGTGTGTGTGTGTTCAGCTCCTCCTGTATAAATAACGTTTTTGCTTCTGCTTCAAGTACCATCTCGAACACTGTTCTGGAATTTGCTCGTGTTTACATTATGCCTCGCTGTGAGATGTGTGTGTGTGTGTGTGTGTACTATCTCTGCAGCCTTCACCAGGTAATATGTCTGGGCATGACCCGCCCCTCTCCTCCTCCTCTCTCTCCTGTGATTGGCCGTCCTGCTCCATGACATCACGGCGCTGTGCTGCGTCTGCTTATTGGATTAAGATGAGGGGGTGCAGAGAGATGAGTTAAACACCTGAGCCTCGCCTCGCCGGGGGAATTCATTTCACACGTTAGAGGGGCAGAGGGGCCGTCTCACTATCTGTGTGTGAGAGTGTGTGTGTGGGTGTGTGTGAGAATAGATCCAGTCTGTGTTATTCAGAATGATTGAGGGAGAGTGTGTGTGTGTGTGTGTGTGTGTGTCCAGTGAAATTAACAGCTGATGAAGAGTGTGAGTGCAGACTGACGGCCCCTATCATCAATCTCTCATCTGTCCTCCGTCCAGCATTCATCATCTTACACGCACGCACACACACACAAACACACACTAATTATACTGCGTTCCCATTGGCTCTTATCAACCAATAAAATGCTTCTGATTGGCTCTGCACCACTTCCTCATTCCTGTCTGCAGAAAGAGGAGCATTTCTATCTTCTGATTTGTGTTCAGTGGAGACGAGCAGAGGGAAATTCACTTTACATTAAAACATTATGGACTCGGACACGGACTCTCACTCGGACACACAGACTCGGACTCGGACACTGACTCGGACTCTCACTCTCTTTTTAAAACCTCTCCCTCTCTCCTCAGGCTGGATGGGTACGGAGGGGCGTCAGTGTAACCGGACGTCCCGTGGAGCAGACGGTTGCGAGGTGCTGTGCTGCGGCCGCGGATACGACACGTCGAGGGTCAGCCGCACCACGCAGTGCGAGTGCAAGTTCCACTGGTGCTGCGCCGTCAACTGTAGAGACTGTGAAGAGACCATCGACCTGAACACCTGCAAGGGACACACGTGACCCGCTGAACTCTCATTGGTCCAGAGGAAACACCTGCAAGGGACACACGTGACCTGCTGAACTCTCATTGGTCCAAAGGAAACACCTGCAAGGGACACACATGACCCGCTGAACTCTCATTGGTCCAGAGGAAACACCTGCAAGGGACACACGTGACCCGCTGAACTCTCATTGGTCCAAAGGAAACACCTGCAAGGGACACACGTGACCCGCTGAACTCTCATTGGTCCAAAGGAAACACCTGCAAGGGACACACGTGACCCGCTGAACTCTCATTGGTCCAGAGGAAACACCTGCAAGGGACACACGTGACCCGCTGAACTCTCATTGGTCCCGAGGAAACACCTGCAAGGGACACACATGACCCGCTGAACTCTCATTGGTCCCGAGAGGAAACACCTGCAAGGGACACACGTGACCCGCTGAACTCTGATTGGTCCAGAGAGGAAACACCTGCAAGGGACACACACGTGACCCGCTGAACTCTGATTGGTCCAGAGAGGAAAATACCTGCAAGGGACCAGGAAACACTCTTTAATCCAGAAGAAGCACACCAAACTGATCCAGAGGAAACACTGTGGAAAAACACTGATCCTGTCCAAGGGTGCAGGAGAGAGAGAGACACACACACACACACACACACACACACACCACACACACACACACACACACACACACACACACACACACACACACACACACACACACACACACACTGCCTGCTCACACTGATTCCTCCAACTCTGTGTTTAGACTAAGATTGCATCCAAAGGCTTTTTTCATTATGGATTTACTGAGATGAATCATTTGGTCTATAACATGTCAGAGAATAGGAACAATTTCCATCCCAGCTTCTCAAAGTCTAAGGTGATGTCTTTAAACGTCTTGTCTTTAAACGTCTTGTTGTGTCAGTCAGGAGATATGCAGTCTTACATAATATAAGGACATATCAATATAACAGAGGCAGGTCATTCCTTCATTTAAAAATCTCGTTAATGTTTCTTTAGTTCAACAACTCCTACTTGATGAGGCGAGAACCGGATCAGTAGTTCATCAAATCAAAAACGTATGTCTACTAGAGACCGTTAAAGAGCTTTCATTAATGTGTCAGACATTCAATGACTATCAGTACCGAGCTGCATCTTAGACATATATTTCAAATACCCCGGTATTTGTGATTTGATTTGAAAGCCACTTCAGGCTGCTGCAAGCCTTGATAAGAAAGTGAGACAAAAATGGTGATTACGCTTTTTCTTTGAGTTACTCTTAATATGTAAACCTAGCATTTTCACAGATGATAAAATAGGATCCTTTAAAGTTCACCTATCGTGCTATTTGTAGGCAATAGCAGAGGTCTCAGATATATAAAGATATATAAAAAACATGTCTATGAAGTGTTTTGCTCAAAATACCAAACAGATCATTCTAGCCACGCCTCATATCCCTCTGTTTCACTTCCTGTTTCTAAAGTGCTGATTTGGGTATAAAGCTTTAAAGAGGAGGGGTCTGAGCTCATGCGGGACCCGGCAGCTACCGTCTAAACTAAATGCTGCCGTGATGAAACGCCATATCATGGATTATCAAGGATCTGAAACAGTCTGGAGCTCAAAGGCTTTCTCTCTTGCCGGTTATACCACAAGGTGAGTTCATTTTTACTTCCTGCTTCTTCACACACATGCTCTCCAGTACAGGTTAGCTCTGAGTGTTAGCGATGCTAATGTAAACACCGACCATATTACGTCCAAAACAGTCGGGCATTGTTTCTGATAGCAGCTTTCTGATTGGGCCGTGGGTCCACATTTCAGATATTACGTCATATCGGACGCAAATCTGGATCAGCTCCGTGGTTCCCCGTTTTTAGAGATTTGGGTACGGAGGAAAAGAGAGAGGGTTTTATTTTCTGACGCTGCGTGAGTTCCCCGACACACCGGGGACACATGGTGATGTATAAGAGACAAAGTGCATTTTGCATGATAGGTCCCCTTTAAGTTATAAACAAGGGAGAGAAAAGACTGAGGTAATGGATCAGCACTTTACTTATTTTCTTACAGCTTCTCCACAAAAACAAGACATGCTGCAGCAGAAGCTTCTGCCAATTTGCAATTTGGAGGTGAACTAAGAAAATACACTGAAGACATTTTAAATTCTATAATGTATTGTTAAAAACAGGAAGAGAGTGACTGTTTTCTCTGCTGGAGATGTGTTTAAGCAGCGCCTTCAATTCCCTCCTGTTCACAGAAGCATCACTGCGGGTTTGAAGACGTTCAGTCTTTGTTTCACATTTTACGCCTCAATTTGAAGAACAGAAATACGTTTCAGACGTTCTCCTCCCTAACATGGAAGAGCGTTACCAAAACACTAGTAATTAATGTCCAAACGCTCGTCATGTCTGCAAAGTAAAGGGAGCAGTCCTGAGGACAGACGCTCAGTGAAACCTGTGCCACGAAGTTATCAGCGTTTAGATGTTCTCCTACCTTCAGGGTTGGTGTGGGAGTACGTGGTGAAACAGAGAGAGACCTTGGGTTAGAAGTGGTGAATACAAATCAAGACTTGTTTTAATACTCAAATATTAAAGTGGCTTTAGACTTAGATGCTGAATCCAATTAAGAAATCTGGATCCGTAATCAATAAGAGACGAGTCTTTCCGACTATAAAAGAAGACGGAGCAGAAACGGCTCATCAGTCATGGGGGGGGAAATGTTTGGCAGACATCTCTCAAGCCGATTTAGCTTTTATTCATTTCTGGAGGATATCCAAAAATCTATTTTTACGAATAATAATGTTTATTTCTGAAATCAAAAATTGAATTTTAACGAGTTAGAATGCAAATTATTGATATCAGAAATTCAATTGTCCGTCCATCCATGCATCTTCTCCCGCTTATCCGTGGTCGGGTCGCGGAGGTAGCAGTTCCAGCAAATTCAGTGATAGTTATAAATAAAAATAGAATTATAACTAGTTCAAATTGTATTTCTGATATCAACAATTTGCATTTCGACTAGTTGAAATTGAATGATTGATATCAGAAATTGGTATTTGTACTGGTTCAAATTGAATTGTAACTAGTAACAATTGAATTACTGATATCGTTTTTCTCATTCATTTCAAATTCCACCTCCCATTGAAATGAATGAGAAAAACGATACAAATCTCACTCGTTAAAATCGCATAATATCAGAACAACACATTACAACTAGTTACAGAATATCAGAAATACACATTCTTAGTAAGAATAGATTCTTTGAAATGAATAAAATCTAAATCGGCGTGCCACACAAGGTGTTTCTTTAAATTAATTCAGAGCAGTGGTGTCGAACTCAAGGCCCGGGGCTTCATTTTTTATGGCCCGCAAGAGCTTGCAAAGAATATAATACGGTGACATGCCACTTTACAGAATCACGTTGCCCATAAACTACATGTCCCACAATGCATCTCATTTTGTGAGCACTGAAGAGACTTGCAATTATTTGCCCTGGACTTCTTTTAGATGTAGTTAATTACGAAGTTATTACCCTATTCGATAATAATCCAACTCAGAGGCCATAATGTAATACATCATTTTATATATGTATTTTTATATAGTTACAACCGGCCCGTTGAGTGCAACCATAATGTGGCCCACGATGACACCCCTGATTTAGAGGAACACTTTGTTTTGGAAAAGCCCAAACCTACCTGAAGCAAGCGTAGCATACTAGGATATATTTTTATCTCAATTGGCAATACCTTTGTCCTTGTAATAAAACACAGGAGAAAAGGCTTTTTAGATTTGATAAAACAGTCACTCGTTTTATCCTGAGTTCGTTTATAAAAGTTTTACATTAGATTGAACACTTCTAATGGATGCTTGACTACATTAAATGAATGTCTGATGGCACAGAAGCACCTAAACATAAGTAACTAATTAGCTGCAGGGGGCTTTAATCCGCCTCTTGTTAAAGGTGAGGTCAGTTTGAGAAACCGGCTCCAGATACACTTGTTATTATATTCCATGGAATGCTCTTAACATCCGATAGCAATGAATATCTGAAATGCTTTGACAACAAATACATAACAAAATGTCATCTGTGGAAGCCGTGGCGCTGTAAAAAGCACGACCAATCATCTGAGCCGGCCCGGCTAAAGTAACTGGATGGCCTACCTGCCTGTCAGCCTTCCATCTGGGCACAAACTTATCTCATGCCCTCATTGGTCATGTGCGCGTTCGTGTGTGTTGGAGGAGGGGCTCTGTAAGGAAGTGGCAGATGTTCTCCGGCTGTGTATTTTCAGAGTAATGAACACAGTTGAAGGACTACAAGCTGACGAAGTGACAAACACACGGTTAGATAATATTCAGTGCATGTAAACACACTCAGAGTCTCAGCTGCTGAGTGAGACACACGCACTGGTTAATAAAGAGACCCTGCAGAGGAATAAAGGTCAATATAAACACCAGATAATCACCTTAAAACCTGCTGATATCTGACATCCTGACGTATAAATCTTACATTGTTTTAAATGTTATTTCACCACCTGGTTACCCGTGTAGCTGCCAGGAATACATGACGTTAAATGACACACTGCATCCCAATTGAAATGCAAAAAAACTCAACATGTTGTTAGTTATTCTGCTTTACCGGTCCGTTTTGTGTTTGTTTGCTTATGTAAATATGTGGTTGTGTAAATTAAGATCAGATGTATAGCGTATGGAAACATTATCTGTAACCAATAGGCACGTTTTAAAGAATCAACACAGGTCACTTCCTCCTGCCGATAAGAAACCAGGCCACACTGCTTCCTGTTATTCTCAGATCTCAGCAAATAAATCGGTAATAAAATGTTAATAAAGTTCCTTTAAACATGTGTTGTTGTTCAATTTGTGCTCTTTACCTGCAGATGAAGATCCACACGTTTCCTGCTGACCCAATAAAGGCATTGAATTAATTAATTAATCTTAAAATAAAGCTATATTGGTATTTAAATTATCTTAAAGGTCACCTATCATGCTATGTTTAGGCAATAGCATAGGTCTCAGATGTATACAAATATATAAAAAAACATGTCTATGAACTCTTTTGCTCAAAATACCAAACAGATCATTCTAGCCACGCCTCATATCCCTCTGTTTCACTTCCTGTTTCTAAAGTGCTGATTTGGGTATAAAGCTTTAAAGAGGAGGGGTCTGAGCTCATGCGGGACCCGGCAGCTACCGTCTAAACTAAATGCTGCCGTGATGAAACGCCATATCATGGATTATCAAGGATCTGAAACAGTCTGGAGCTCAAAGGCTTTCTCTCTTGCCGGTTATACCACAAGGTGAGTTCCTTTTTACTTCCTGCTTCTTCACACACATGCTCTCCAGTACAGGTTAGCTCTGAGTGTTAGCGATGCTAATGTAAACACCGACCATATTACGTCCAAAACAGTCAGGCATTGTTTCGGATAGCAACGTTTCTGATTGGGCCGTTGGTCCACATTTCAGATATTACGTCATATCGGACGCAAATCTGGATCAGCTCCGTTGCTCCCCGTTTTTAGAGATTTGGGTACGGAGGAAAAGAGAGAGGTTTTATTTTCTGACGCTGCGTGAGTTCCCCGACACACCGGGGACACATGTTGATGTATAAGAGACATCAAAAAGTGCATTTTGCATGATAGGTCCCCTTTAAGTTGAGATTTCCCGCCCTCAGCTTCACTTCAAAGGTACCTGAAGGACCTGCAGGTGATAGTCTTGTTCTTCCAGTGGAGCGAGATGTATCCCACATTTAGATTACATTAAAAACCTACCTGTGTTCTGTGTTTCCTCTTCTCTCAGCAGGAGGAAGTGAATCTGCGGGAATCAACATGTGGAAGAAGCCGGCGTGCAGCGATACACAAAAAGTCCTTTATTGTATTTTTTTGTCTTTTCACTTTTTTTTTTAATGATGGCAATTGATCACCTGTTTTTGTACAACAAAAGAACAGCTTTTTAAATGATTTGAAAACCCCAAAAAAATGCAAACATATCAAATAAAGTCAAAACCAGTTTGTGGATTTCATCGCTTCTGCGTTTGGTTTTTCCTGCGTTCTCAGTCTGCTTTGAACGCTCCTCTTGGCACTAAAGTCCTAAAGTCAGTCCCTACAGCGCAGCGTTCAGGGGCAGTCCGGCTGTTTCTGTTTGTAGGGGGGGGTCCTGGTTCTGGTGCTGGGGGGGGGGTCAGATGCGGGTGAGTTGGTGCCAGAGGCTGGACGGCAGGATGCTCTCCACCTTCTCCATGATGAAGTTCAGAGGAGCGAACAGCGTGCTGAGGAACTGAGGGAGAGACGACACACACTTTAATGTAATGCATCAACAGGAGACCGAGAGAGGGGTGCAGGAATGAGTCCTAACACCTGGAGATGAGTCAGCATTTTACCACTTCCTGTGCTCAAAATCAATGTTTTAAAATGGTCGTTTTGGTTAGATGCCTGAAGTAAGGTCAAACACGTATTATTCTACGACTAAAATAAATCCGTGAAAACACACTGTTCATTGTCTAAAGCAGGGACGGGCAAATGGCGGCCCGGGGCCCCCACCTGCTCTTTACGCGGCCCTCAGATTAATTTATAAACAACATGATTAATAAAAAATAATTTGTAGTTCTGATACCGTCCACTAGAGTCCTAGCTACGTCGCGAGCTGCGTACATGATTTCGTTCGGCAGCCAAATACCGCAAAATAATCTGACGCGTGTGGTTGTTGCCCGGGGCAACACTCACAAGAAACAGCGGCTGTTGTTATGCTGCTGTGACGTTAAGTTGCCTCTTGTAATTATGCCGAAGCTTCAAAGTTGTATTTATCATCTGAATTTGGCGAAACAAGTTTAATATTCTAAAAACCAAAACTTTGTTTATTTGAAATCAGATGAAAGCAAACTGTCGCGGACCCTGCCGTGTTATCTATGATTACTACGCTTTTCATTCATAATGTCAGAGGGAGGGGGAGCGGCGCTGAGGAACAGCAGAGTGCGGGTTGCCAGGTGTCTGTGTTGACATTCCCCTTATTGTGCGTCAGCAGAGGCTTCAAGTGTCTTAGGTTCAAGTTAGACAGCTAACGTCTGGGTTAGTGTTCAGGACTTCATGTCCTCTTAATGGTTCATCTCAATACACACACATTTAGCGTGATTTCCAACAGTTTAAAATTGTTTCATTCCACTGTTAAATAACCTGTTCAATACAAACATGCCCCTCGTAAACATTAAATAACATTTCTGTGAACTGATATTTGTTCAGTGAGCTTATTGGAGGATGCTCCCTGAAAGATTGAAAAATGTCAATGAAGATTTCAGAATTAATTTGTTAATAATTACATACAACACATGGAATGTGTGTGTGTGTGTGTGTGTGTGTGTGTGTGTGTGTGTGTGTGTGTGTGTGTGTGTGTGTGTGTGTGTGTGTGTGTGTTCCAAGTGAATCTGCGGCCCATGGTGGCCAGTACATTATGTGGCCCCCACCACCATCCAGGTTGCCCATCCCTGCTCTAAAGCTTGTGTGTGTCTTAAAAAAGACGGTTGCTAACAAGTGTCTAAATGAAACTTCTAAACGCCATCGACGTACGTCAGCCGCCTTTAGCTTGTTGACGTCATGTGACCGTGCTGGAGTTCCTTTATAGCCTAACGTTAGCTTTTAACTTCAGAAATCATTAAGAGGTGTTGACATGGGGAGCCTGAACACATCACCACAGGGGTTCTTACATGCAATTCAATGAAGAAACCCCATTGCTGAGAGAACCAGTGAGCTGCTAACCTCCAGCCTACAAAGAATCCTGAGTGAAACACGAAGGTGCTTACATCCCATTTGGCAAAACGTCAGCGTGCTTTTCAGTTTTGTAGAGATGACATTGACAGAAAGTCAGGGCTTTTGAATTTATCTTAGTCAAGCAGAAAAGTAAAGATGGAATCCTCAGATCGCTGCTGTCTGCTACTGGAATGATCTCTGCAACCATACCTACAATGTCAATGTGGTTGGAGAGTCAGAAGTGTGTGTGTGTGTGTGTGTGTGTGTGTGTGTGTGTGTGTGTGTGTGTGTGTGTGTGTGTGGTGTGTGTGTGTGTGTGTGTAGATGGTATCTGCTGATAGTGTCACATCAGGTGGAAGAGATGAGCTCACACACATTCCAGGTGAGCAGCACAGCGCTGAGGGGGGGGGGGCTGAAGGATTTAAACCTCAGCAGGATCTATAGAGAATAATAATCTAAAGGCTTTAATATCTGTCCCTCTCCAGCACCCTTGATGTGTGTGTGTGTGTGTGTGTGTGTGTGTGTGTGTGTGTGTGTGTGTGTGTGTGTGTGTGTGTGTGTGTGTGTGTGTGTGTGTGTGTGTGACTCACAGCTTTAGCAAACACTCCCATGAGCTCGGGGAACTGGTGTGTGAGCAGAGCCAACATGGCGGTGAAGGAGCAGAGTCCGGCGGTGAAGAGGATGAAGAACGGGAGCTCCTTCTTAGGGTACACCGACACCTCGTGAAACACTGCTTCCACGTCAGACACACACACACACACACACACACAGACAGGCAAACACACAGACACACAGACACACACACACACACACACACACACACGCAGGCACACACACACACACACACAGACAGGCAAACACACAGACACACACACACACACACACACACACAGACAGGCAAACACACAGACACACAGACACGCAGGCACACACACACAGCACAAAAACAACGTTAGTTTACATACTCATTAACAGTCTTTTGTTGAGATTTGTTAAAAAAGTAACAATAATCTAAATACAAATTAAACTTGTTTCAATGCATTTGAACTAGCTCTTCTTCTGTGGTACTGAAGGCAGCAGAGTGTGTGTGCAGAGAGAGGCTCACACAGGCATGTCTGATCAGGTTACCGCTCACACACAGCTCCATACATACTGCACACACACATCAACACACACACACACACACACACGTGACCACACAGCTCCACCGTCATGTGTGTTAAACGAGGCTTTCATTTGTAATTCGTTTTTTAAAAAGAATGATTTCGTGTGTCAGTGGGAAAGAAAGTAAACTCTTTACATAAATGCATTGTTTGCTGCTGGTGGCAGGAAGCCAACTATCAAGAGGAGGTTTGTGTGTGAGGTCAGACGAGCAGACAGCATGCGCACACACACACACACACACACACACACCCTTGCTCAGCGCTCTGTTGAGGAATGTGTCTCCTCATCACAATTATGAATGACAGCGCTCTGTCACCGGCCAGGCGTCCACATCTGCACAGTTGTCTAATCAACACCAAACTCCATCAAACTGTGACGCTGCAACAAAACGCTTAGAAAACGCTTAATTCATAACGTTGACGTTCGAATGCTGAGCAGCTTCTCCATTTCCTTCTTGGGTCTTATAATTATAATACACTTTGTCACCAATGATTTTCAATGACTTCTCCAGGACCTTTACCTCATTTTCCATGACCAAAAAAAAGACTCTTTCTCAGCGGTGCCACTGAAATGGTTTATTTGAACATGGAACAGGAAATAAGGTCTGAAACATGTTGTGCCCATCTAAGGCTTACTAGCTTCTACACGCTAAAGCAACTCAAATCTCTCACCAGCAAAACACCTCCACAGTTAAATGCCATTTTACGTTTCATTACCATACAGTATTTATTATCATTATAGTATTACTATATTTTATGCAACTTTAGTTACATTTCCATGACTTCTCCAGGTTTGTAATGACCGTAGGAACCCTGTATTTCTGCACCGGTGCAGAAAAAGACTCACTAATATAACCAGTATTACATTGTTGTTTGTTTCCGACTGAGCCCGGGAATGAGTCAGCATTTTCTGTTCCCTCAAACTTTCTGTTCCCTCAAACTTTCTGTTCCCTCAAACTTTCTGTTCCCTCAAACTTTCTGTTCCCTCAAAGTGTTTTTTAAAAGGTTTTTTGGGAAGACGTCTGAAATAAGATCGGTGGTTAAGAAGAGCTGAAGACATTAAACATCTTCAGTTTCACATTTGTTGACATTTAAATTTCAAGAACAACGTTATTGTTGAGGTCAAAAAACTGTATTTCCGACTGTTGTAACTTTTAGCTACATTTCCAGTTATAAGTCAACGAAGGCGGACAAATTAAGAGCATATTGTTGGCCTTATATTCTCATAGCGTGTGTGTGTGTGTGTGTGTGTGTGTGTGTGTGTGTGTGTGTGTGTGTGTGTGTGTGTGTGTGTGTGTGTCAGGGCGTCTCTTACTGGGTAGCAGCTCTCTGTCGGCGGTCTCTGTGCAGATGGGGTAGGGGTAGAAGAGGTGACCTTTCTCCAGAGGATATGGGATCATTCTGAACGCTACAAACACACAAACACAGCTTTAATACAGCAGACAGCTGATTACTGTAAGAGAGTGTGTGTGTGTGTGTGTGTGTGTGTGTGTGTGTGTGTGTGTGTGTGTGTGTGTGTGTGTGTGTGTGTGTGTGTGTGTGTGTGTGTGTGTACTTACTGCCCTCCCAGGTGCAGTGCAGCAGGTTGAGCGCCCCCTCCACCCGTTTCCAGTGCTGCAGGTGGAAGAAGGCGTAGGCGATGGCCTCGCTGTCGCCTCTCTTCAGGATGTGTTCTGGAGGAAGAATCAGACTCTTCATCTCCAGCAGATACTGAGGAAGAGGAGGAAGAGGAGGAGGAAGAAGAGGAGGAGGAAGAGGAGGAAGAGGAGGAGGAGGAGGGGGAAAAAAGACAGAGGATGAACCAATCAGAATTTGAACACTTAAGGATTAAGTAACCTCTGTGAATTCGAATTGGACACATATGGTAAATGAAACGTATGACCTCAACAGGTGTGTGTGTGTGTGTGTGTGTGTGTGTGTGTGTGTGTGTGTGTGTGTGTGTGTGTGTGTGTGTGTGTGTGTGTGTGTGAGACTCACTTTGGGGACGTGAGGGTTGAACTCCACCGCTCTGTGGATGGCTTCTACTGCGTTCATCTCCGCTGTGCTCAGCCCTCGCCGTGATGCTGCCTCTGGAGAGAATCTGTGCACACACACACACACACACACACCACACACACACACACACACACACACCACACACACACACACACACACACACACACACACACACACACACACACACACACACACACACACACACACACGTCAGTAACCTCTCCCGGGATTACGCATCACTTTATGATCAAAGTGAATGAAACACGATGAAATCCAGAGACTCGTTTGTCACAGACTAGCAGCTCAGAGTGAGACCGTCACATTGTTGTTTTAAATAAAGTTGCATTTAGTGTTTGAATGGCTCAGAGGAGGAGAGAAGGAGAACGCTCCAAAACGTCACAAGGGAAGTTTTATTTTATGTTACGGTATATTCTTCATCAAAGTGAACACAGAAACTGTAAAAGGAGAAAGCAGCTCAGTGGGAATATACAATGGGCTGTTTTCATCTACCAACAGAAACTACCAATGTGTGTATTCTCTGTGGGCTGATTTGGAAGACGTAGGGGACTCTTGATCATCTGGACAGATCGCCTAATCATGTTTAAAGGAATTGTCCACAGTCGGGATAATAAGGTACATCCTGTGCTCTCTACATCCAATAGTCTTAACACTACTCACACATCAGCCCACAGAGAGCAAGTTAAGTTAGCATCCGGCTGTTTCTATGAGCTGAGGACCCTTACTATACATGTCTATCTCCTCTCATTGTAAACGATCAGCAGAGCAGGTGTGTGTGTGTGAGTGTGTGTGTGTGTGTGTGTGTGTTGGAGACGGAGGGAAGCGATACTCACTTGTCTGAAACCGCCCTGGCTTTGAGCAGCGCTGCTGTGTAGCATATTGTTGCAGATTTGGGTAGGCTAATATCTGCGGGGGAGACACAAGGAGACAGGAGGGAGGAGGTTAGTGAACAAGGAGACACCTTGGAGCTGCAGGTGGAAACACTAGGGAGGATAAAGACTTTGAGTTCCATAGCTGTTTGCAAACTACTCCAACACTAAGGATCTTCTATAGAGCAGTACGAAGCTTTATTAGTGTGGACAATAACTATGTTCACATACACACTTATAGTCTACTTTGTTGCCATGACGTTGATTTAACACGGCCATTTTTGGATATGATCGTTTATCACAACATCGACTTTTTTAAAGAAGGTGGATTTGAGGACTTCTGCATGTGATCAGGAACATGGTGGGAATCTTTATTTTCCTCCGCCATGTGAACATCAGTGATATGATACTTCATGTGCGTGTAACAGTAGTCACGACTACAACTACTTCCTGTCCAGCAATTCCATCACATGAGGGCCGTTTCACAAAGTACACCCTTACGTGTCAAGCATTTGGTTTTGCTTAGGTATTACATTCATTTCAAAACACATAACCCAGCCTTAAAGCTTTATTGAACCTCTGAAGAGCGTGAGACTTTTCTAATCCATTCTGTTTTGAATCTGGAAATCAATACTTTAAGTTTTAGCTTTGCATTAAATCACTTCCTGTTCGACATTGACGACCAATTTATATACCCAATAAAGTTTTTGTATTCCTTCCTGAACGTAATTCAAAGCATTAAAGTGAGCGCTTAAGACCCTCACCGTCGTACTTGGCCAGAACGGCCTGGACGTCGGCGTAGTTCTGGAGCTCTAGTAACGACTCCAGCAGGTTCTCGTGGATGTTGAACATACTGAGGAGAGGGAACTCCTTCATTAACTGGAAAACACACAACTGTTGTTACATGTAATACCGAGCAGGGGGCGACACATGCACAGTGAGCACACACAGCTTAGGGTCATCATTATGCATTACAGTCATTAAGTACATCTAATATCATTGAATGTTGTTCAAACTGTGCGTGTGTGTGTGTGTGTGTCTGTGTGTGTGTCTGTCTGTCTGTCTGTCTGTCTGTCTGTCTGTCTGTCTGTCTGTGTGTCTGTCTGTCTGTCTGTCTGTCTGTCTGTCTGTCTGTCTGTCTGTCTGTCTGTCTGTCTGTCTGTCTGTCTGTCTGTCTGTCTGTCTGTCTGTCTGTCTGTCTGTCTGTCTGTCTGTCTGTCTGTGTGTGTGTGAGTTGGGGGGCTTTAAAAAACACATAAGAATCAGACTGCTGATTTAATTCCCAACATTTGAGTGTGTGTGTGTGTGTGTGTGTGTGTGTAAGGTTACTATGTGTCTACAAGGGTGTGTGTGTGTGTGTGTGTGTGTTGGGGGTCCACAGAGAGTCAGACAGCTGATTTGACTCCCAATATGTAAGTAGATATGTGTGTGTGTGTGTGCGCGTGTGTGTGTGTGTAGAGTTACATGTGTCTACAACGGTGTGTGGAGTTACATATGTGTCTACAAGTGTATGTGTGTGTGTGTGTGTGTGTGTGTGTGTGTGTGTGTGTGTGTGTGTGTGTGTGTGTGTGTGTGTGTGTGAGTTGCGGGGGCTTTAAAAACCACAGAAGGTCCGAGTTAGACAGCTGATGTGGCTCCTAATATGTAAGTAGATGTGTGTAGAGTTAAGTGTGTCAACAAGTGTATATGTGTGTGTGTGTGTGTGTGTGTGTGTGTGTGTGTGTGTGTGTGTGTGTGTGTGTGTGTGTGTGTGTGTATGTGTGTGTGTGTGTGTGTTTCAGTGTACTTACATCTCTCATCATTTTAACTGCTTCTCGTGTTCGGCCGAGCTTTCTGGAGCACATGGCCAGTCTTCTCTTTATGTAAACCAAAACGTTGGTGTCTCTTCCTGGTGGAGGTAAACAAACAAACACTGTTATTGTTGTTTACATTACTCTGTTGTATTGTGTTCAATTTGCACTACAATACGCCTGCATGAAATCCAGAGTGTGACAAAGTGAGAAATGTGACAGGAGAGGTCAGAAAGCCACAGAGGACTTCAGTCGACTTGAAAAGAAATACAGATGAGAAATTAAGCGAGTAAATAGCCAATGAAACTAAGCAATGTGTAAATAATAACAATCCATATCCATCAATAACATCATCATGAATTAACTGTGAGAAAAATGTCCTTTCAACATTTAGTTTTAAGGGTACAGAGCTGTGTTAATGTTACATTTAGCACTGCATATTTGTCGAATAGGGGTCCGGAAACTAAACATTACCAATAAAAATGTAATTAAAACATAACCTAGCTTAATTTAGAAAGAAACAATGACGTTATACTGGATATACACACTTCAAGAAATAGTTCCTTTTCATGTATTTAAAGTATAAGTAGCTCTTGATAAAGTTTAACAGCAACAGGGTGAGAATGAAAAACAGGACAGCTTCTCACAGATTAGAGATGAATACAAAGATCAAATCAAAATGAAACACATTAAAGGTGGGGTGGGTAAGAATGGAGAAGCCAGCTCGAGTGCGCTAGCATTTGAAAGTAAATCTGCCACTTCCTCACAGAGCCCCTCCTCCAACACACAACAACGTGACCAATGAGAGATCAGTGTGTGCCCAGATGGAAGGCTGACAGGCAGGTAGGCCATCCAGTTATTTTAGCCGGGCCGAGGCAGATGATTGGTCGAGCTTTTTACAGCGCCACGGCTTCCACAGATGATATGTGTTTATGGATTTATTGTCAAAGCATTTAATGTATTCGTTGCTATCGGATGTTAAGAGCATTCCATGGAATATAACAAAGTGTTTCTGAAGTGAATTACCTACCCCACCTTTAAGTAACTTTAGGGTGGTCCTTAGTGCCATGTTCATTTTCAAATTCATTTATTTTAAGCTCCAACCCCCAGAATTCATTCTATTGGTCAAGAAAACTCTCCTGGTGAATGTTTTCCTCAATCCAGGCTATATGCAGGAATCCTGAAGTTACATTTAATACCTTTTAAGACCCTTTTTTAAGACCCTTTCCATACATTTTAAGACCTCATCGCCACTTGGAGTTTTAACCGGTTACCTTGGCGACACACTTTACCTCACATTGACTATATGCAGTATTGATTGTCCTAGCCTCACGTAGGGTGGTCCTTAAAATTGAAAGTCTCCAGCCTCCAGAATTAATTCGATTAGTCAAGAAGACTCTCCTGGTTTCCGACTTTCCATTTTAAGGACCACCCTAATACATATTAGATATATTAACGTATGTGTGTCGGTGAAAAGTTATTGTGTAAACAGTGTGTATTTTATGTCCAGTACTTGTGTCCCATTGTTGACCCCTTGTAGTGCACAAAGGATATACTTCTCTATTGGAAGAAGTATCTATCTCAGGGGTGCCCGGACCATTTTGAATCGGCCCTCAGCAAATTCAAAAAGTATAATGAAACACGACCCACAGATTGTCTTATATTGTACTTCTTAAATATATCTGTACACATATATTACACCGTAGTATTCACGTGTTAATAAAACCACTTTTCAAATCAATTCAGTTGATTAAAGTTGATATCTTAGTTGATAAGAAAAAAGTCCAATGACTTATTCACAAGCTTGAAATACACCCTTCCTATTTCTCCTTATGATAATCACTCTGAGGTTTCTGCTTTAAGGGGTGAGCTGCCAACACTCACATACTTGACCTACATGTGATTGATTTGCTAACTGATAACTGAACTTACGAGGCGATAAACCTCTAGTGAGCAGCCCAGCGCTTCGTATATTTCTCTGTATGTGGCCCTCGGTGAGAAAGGTTTGGACCCCCCTGATCTATCTGATGATGGGGGTGAATACTCACTGTGCTGGGCTTCATATTGTGTGCCGTGGTGTTGGAGCTGCTGGCTGCGGCGGTAACACCCCTCTCCGGCTTTCAGCGCCTGTTTGAACAAATGCTCCGCCTCCATGATGGTCGTCGCCTCCTCCTCCGCCAGCAAGATGAACGCTGTCGCACAACTACAGGAAGACAGGGTCAAGGTTAGTTGATTTGTATAGCACATTTTAAGACACAGAGGCAATTCAAAGTGCTTCACATAGGCATTTAACACATAATCAATGTTTTTACATCATGTGTATAGTGAATGTCCTCTTCCAGCATGAGAGTAACATGATAACAAAGGTATCCCAACTGTAGCTGTGAACATGACAGGATGTGTGATTACCTAGAAGAGCATCAGGACTGTTTGAGGCAGATGATAGCTATGTGATTAACATGATGATTCAGCCTCTATGGAGAGAGACATCAAGCATGCTCATTTCTGACGTGGAGCTAATCTGAAGTAAACATTGAATACTGCTTTCTATTCCTCCATCTTGTGACTGTGTAACTCCCTCTCTTGGATATCAGCATGTGAAGGACACTGTTCAGGAACTAGTCTCTGTATGTGATGACTACTTCCATTCTGGAGAGGATCACAGATACATGGATCCTGAGGTTGAAGCTCAAGCCGGTGAAGAGTGAGATTGTTGTAACATCACGTATGAGGGTTTTCAGTCTGTGGCTATAAGTATGGTTTTATTGTCTCGTGCTTTTACATTTGTTTCTTTTTGTCTTATCAGTTTTGTCTAAATGTGTTTATACCGCTTTTCTATATATTTATTGATGTAGCACTTTGGTCAAGTCTGTTGTTTTTAAATGTGCTGTATAAATAAAGTTGGATTGGATAATATTTAAAAACATAACAAACACACGAACAAAAAATAAGACAATTCATGAAAGCAATAAAATACTGTCTGCAGCTCAAAGTGCGATACGGCACGGTTAAAGGATCTCAGGGTAGGCTGCATTAAAAGGAAAGGTTTTGAACCTTGATTTAAACCAGGGGTGGGGAACCTCCGGCCTCCGAGACTATTTTGGTACGGCCCTCGAGGTAATTTATGAACACACGCAAAAAAGAAAAAAAATTAAGAAATCTAGACCGCAAAATAATTAAACAAGCGAGTGCCTGTTTTTCCTGGCTAAGGTCAGGTTCCTTGAACACAACACGAGCCTAACGTGTCATCACGTGGTATATGTCTCGTCTGACAGGGTGCAGTTCTGACGGAGAGCACCAGAACGCCGCTCCGGCACTTCAGATAAGGAGCCGTACACATGCCGCAGTTTTTGCGTGTCTGTGTTTAGTTGAAAGCCCGGTGGCATCTGTTCATCCGTCATACTGATCAGACAGTCAATAACTTTGCTGTTATTAGCATCTGGTTAGCTAGCCATGCTAACGAATATAAGAAGCTTTTTCTCCAACCAGTGAGGTAAAGGCACATCTTTATGATCATTATAGTTGTAAAAAAATAAGAGAATAAAGTAAACAGGTATAAAATACTATATGACAGTAAAAAAAAGTAGTTATTAATAAACAAGAATACAGTTTGAAAGGGGAGTGATTTGTAAAATATCCATAAAGAAAAATAAATCTGCTTACAGTTCTGTTTCATATGGGTGTTGAGAGATGTTTCCATAGATCTCCTAATGTTGCTCTCAAAGTGCACCAGATTGATGCTTTTAACTTCAACATTTTAAAAAAAATCTTCCCTGGGGAGCATGCCCCCAGACCCCCCTAGAGGAGGTGAAGTCTCCCCCTACTTAAATCATGTTCACATGGATAGGAAACTAAATGCATTTGAACACATCTCATGTCCATATCTTTCTGTTGTGGTGGTCATGCCACACCGTGCACGTGCATGCACACGTGAGTCGTGGTAAAATATCTGGATGAAGAGGTTGCGTTTTCTTTGCACAGCATGAAAGAAAGGCCAAATGAATGGGCTGTGATTTTTTAAGCAGAGGTCAATCATTTGTACGGCCCTCGGAGGATGTTGAAAAAATTGAAATGGCCCTTGAGAGGAAAAAGGTTCCCCACCCGATTTAAAAGAACCCAGGGTGCGGGCGGACCTCAGCATTTCAGGCAGTTTGTTCCAGGCTTGTAATGATGTATAAAAGCTAAAAGCTGCCTCGGCAAATGTAGTTCTGACTCTGGAGACGACGAGTAAACCTCCTGATGATCTAAGAGCTCTGACATGTATTTTGGTCCCAATCTATTAAGTGCTTTGTATGTTGAAAGTAAGATTTGGAAGTGTCTCTTTGTGTGATAGGAAGCCAGTGCAGATTTTTGAGAACTGGGGAAGATGTGGTCAATTCTCCTAGTTTCGGTCAATTCTCCTAGTTGTGGTCAATTCTCCTAGTTTCGGTCAATTCTCCTAGTTGTGGTCAATTCTCCTAGTTTCGGTCAATTCTCCTAGTTTCAGTCAATTCTCCTAGTTTCAGTCAATTCTCCTAGTTTCGGTCAATTCTCCTAGTTGTGGTCAATTCTCCTAGTTTCGGTCAATTCTCCTAGTTGTGGTCAATTCTCCTAGTTTCGGTCAATTCTCCTAGTTGTGGTCAATTCTCCTAGTTTCGGTCAATTCTCCTACTTCCGATCAATTCTCCTAGTTGAGGTCAATTCTCCTAGTTTCGGTCAATTCTCCTAGTTGTGGTCAATTCTCCTAGTTTCGGTCAATTCTCCTAGTTTCGGTCAATTCTCCTAGTTTCGGTCAATTCTCCTAGTTGTGGTCAATTCTCCTAGTTTCGGTCAATTCTCCTACTTTCGATCAATTCTCCTAGTTGTGGTCAATTCTCCTAGTTTCGGTCAATTCTCCTAGTTGTGGTCAATTCTCCTAGTTTCGGTCAATTCTCTTAGTTTCGATCAATTCTCCTAGTTGTGGTCAATTCTCCTAGTTTCGGTCAATTCTCCTAGCTGTGGTCAATTCTCCTACTTCGATCATTCTCCTAGTTGTGTCAATTCTCTCTATTTTCGGGTCAAATTCTCCTAGTTGTGGTCAATTCTCCTAGTTTCGGTCAATTCTCTTAGTTTCGAGCAATTCTCCTAGTTGTGGTCAATTCTCCTAGTTTCGGTCAATTCTCCTAGCTGTGGTCAATTCTCCTACTTCGATCAATTCTCCTAGTTGTGGTCAATTCTCCTAGTTTCGGTCAATTCTCCTAGCTGTGGTCAATTCTCCTAGTTGTGGTCAATTCTCTTAGTTTCGGTCAATTCTCCTAGTTTTGGAGAGGAGAGGATCTGTTAATAATATCCTCATGTATCTCAATACTCAGCATGTCATCTCTGGGCTTTCAATCCTCGTGTGTTTTTGTCCTGACAGAGCGATGATCAAAGACGTTTCCCTCCGAGTCCACCTGTCTGATATGAGCTGAAAGCAACACTGACACACTTCCTTTGAACTAGCTTTGTAGTCATATTTATGCTGCTATAAATAAACCAACACTGCCATGAAAACAACTCGTCATCCCAGATGAGTGATGCAGGTACCAGGAGAGACAATCTGAGATCACATCGTTCCTCCTAAAATCCCTCCAAATCGTTCAATTGTTTCACCACCTTCAAGTGTTTTAAGCTAAGAAGAACGGTGTATCGTGTTGTTACTTTGGATTTAGGGACTAAGTAAAGGCTGTGGATCATTGTTGCTATAATTGAATAAAAAGTCTAAGGCAGGGGGGTCAAACTCAAATACACAGTGGGCCAAAATAAAAAAATGGGTGCTAGTCGAGGGCCGGACTGGTTCAATGTTTATTGCAGAACTTATTGAAATGAAATTATTGCACATATTAAACAACATTAAATAATCAGTTGCATTCATTTCTTATGGCTCTATCTGCAGCTTTTCTTATGATTACATTTCTCCACAGGCCAACAACAGCTTCAACAAAACTATTTCCCTCAAAGAACAAACCAAACATGCCCTGCTGTCGTGAGAGAGAAAGTGCAGAAGGAAACATCCATTGAACTCAGTGTGCTGCTCTGTGATGCTAGCTCAGATACTTGGCATCTCATCTTGGGTGCAAGGTCATCAATGTTTGGGCTCAGGCTCTGAGCTGAGGAGACCCTCAGGATGGAGTGAAGGTGTGAGTGCAATATACCGGCGTGCCAGATCTAATAGTAATTAGAAATTATCCTGCGGCCCGAAATTAAATCCACCACGGGCCTGATTTGGCCCCCGGGCCTTGAGTTTGACACATGTAGTCTAAGGGGTCACCAAGGACACAAAAATTAAATTTCTTGTGGAAGATTGGATCCTTAAAACTCTGCAGGCATTTAAAGGATCTAAATAATCTCCAACGACATGGTGATGTCTTCATGGGAATGTTTGAGTCCAACTATGACGAGCAGACCTTGATTATAAGGGGCGACTTAAATATATACTAGAGAGAAAAGGGAGAGAAAGAGATGGAACAAAGAGGAACTCACTCTTCCACCTCCAGAGCTTCATGTGCTGCAGAGATGCGAGCCTGTGGGTTTCTCTCTCTCCACGCCTTCTGCATTACTGCCAAACAAACACACAAACAAAGATGTCAGAAGGGTCATATTACACTTAACAAATCAGATAAGTCTACTGCACATGCACGAGTTGTCTCACCGGCGTCAGCAGGCCGGAGGTGGTCCGAGTCGCACGTGAAGAAGGTCTGATGGTCTTGTGCCGAAAGGTTCATATCGTAATATGTGAGCGGCTCTCGACCCGTTACCCACGTATATCTGCGCACAAAGGGAAATCAAAAGAGGTTATTAGTTTGTCTTCGTTGCTCAGATGACCGTGAGGGAGTCACAGGCTGTGCTGAAGTATCAGTGGATTATGTACTCGACTGAAAATGGATAAAGTTAAGAGCTGGATCTCAGCATGCAGGTTGATAAACATAGAACATGACAGCGTGATTACAAGGTGAGGAATGGACAAGTGGAGGAGGGTACGTCAGGGAGAGGATAAAGGAAGAAGGACAGAGAATAGAACCAGAACCAGGTGTACACAGACGTTGGTATATAAGGGTGCGTATATAAGGACAGTAAGAGGAATTGAACAAGAGAAAATATAAAACTATTTCATAAATGTGCACAATCGATCAATCCTTTATTGTTTTACGTCATATATATATATACATATTTGTGTTGCATTGTTGTAGCAGCCTTAAGATTTTCGTTGCCAAAGCTACACGGCAGACGATATAACCTTTGTGTGTTGCCTGTAGAGAGGGAGTCTACCTCTAGTGTATGAAAAGTACTCTATAAATAAACTGATTGATTGATAAAACTGGACAGACTAATGAGGACAAACACAAGAGAGAGAGAGAGAGAGAGAGAGAGAGAGAGAGAGAGAGAGAGAGAGAGAGAGAGAGAGAGAGAGAGAGAGAGAGAGAGAGAGAGAGAGAGAGGTTTCCAGATGAAGGTTGCTTTGCCTCCGTTACTCACCGATTATATTCGGCTCCACGAAATAAATTCAGCGGATTTCTCCATACTTTACATTCTGCAGGAGAGAGAGAGAGAGAGAGAGAGAGAGAGAGAGAGAGAGAGAGAGAGAGAGAGAGAGAGAGAGAGAGAGAGAGACTATGTAGATGAGAGAGTAGAGAGAGAGAGAGAGAGAGAGAGAGAGAGAGAGAGAGAGAGAGAGAGAAAGTGTCAGGGGTAGAGTCCACACGGAGCCTCCTGAGAGCATATCTGACAGGAAACAGGTCTGAAAACTCCTCAGAGAGAACACACACTGCTACACACACACACACTGCTACATTGGTCGAATGCTCCAGATACCACCCCTTTCATGTGAACGCGCACCTAACTAGATAGGACACGGCTGGCTTGAGCGATCCACTTGATAACCAGCGTCGTAGGACCGTTTAGCGAGAGCGCGTATGTGTTGGATTAGACCAACCGGCTAACTCAAACATCTCCAGGTTAGGTTGAACCAGCTTCGTAGTACAGGCCCCTGGAGAGCCTGATCACATGAGGGTGATATGTGACTTTTAATTTAACTACAATTTTGGCTCTATATAATATGTGTTGGTACACGAATGGCTCCTCCTGTTTTGCTAAGCCATGTTTCTTTCTCAGTTTTTGTCTCTTTACATTCACTTACTTTTAATAGATGGAGAATAACTACATCAGTTCAGATATGTAATATGATAAATGACCAAACAGTTGTCATCAAATATTTGGTTTATCTAATTTTGTTCATCAAAAAACCGTAAATAAAAAGTTATCCGCTTAAAATAATTGACAAACTATTTAAAAGCAGGTTTTGGAACACATACACTCGGTTTCATTTAGTTACAAGTGCAGTGTTTATGATGTTTAATACGTTTTAATGTGTGAACGTGAAGCAGCAGAGAGAGACGAGTCATCTGGAGACAGTTCCTCAAGCTGCAACTATAACGATATAATGATGACGATTCACAGCTGGAGGCGACACGTTTAAACAAAACTCATCTAGATGTATCTCAAATAAAACAGCACGACGTGTATTGCTTCTGAGTCGGAATAGGACTCGAGCAGCAACATGGATTTAATAGTAACTATGAGTAAAAACAAGATGTGAACGCCTCTCCCTGAGCATTTCAATCCATGCTGTTCTGAGCGCCTGCAGCAGACCACTGGGGTTTGGAGTTTGGACATTTGACAACAGTCTGGCTGTTCAGCTTTCTGAAGGAAACGCAGCAGAAGCTAACTGAAGTGTTTCACTGCTAACGGGACCCTGGCAGATAGAAAAGATCATTACTGTCATAACATTTAATGTATTTGTTCTTTGGCTGATTATTTGGTGTTTTCATTTGAGAAACAGTAAACAAAGGACCAAGTTTAACGGCAGCAACAACACTTTTTACACTTGTCACACATTTCCAATATAGAATAGAACAGAATTGGGATGGGTGAACCTCTCTGTAATGGTCTCACATGCAGAGCACACAGCACACAGTGACATGTGTTCTCTGCTTTTAACCCATCCTAGTACCAGGAGTCTAGTACCAGGAGCAGGGGGCAGCTATTGTACAGCGCCCAGGGAGCAATGGGAGTGAGGGCGATGTCCAGTGCCTTGCTCAAGGGCACCACGGCAGGGCAGGAGGTGAACTGGGACCTCTCCAAGTAGCAGTCCACACTCCATATTTAAGTCTGGTCGGAGACTTGAACCAGCGACCCTACGGCTCACAGTCCAAGGCCCTACTGACTGAGCCACTGCCGGCACAAACCTTCATAGGTAAGACATCAACACTTTAGTGTCAGAAGTCAAACGTTTTGCTTCAATACAAAATCACAGATTATTAAACTAAATATTCTGCCTTTTCTTTCTTAAACTTCAGAATAACATCTTCTACAAACAAAGGGTCCTTCCTGAAGCCCACTTTAGAGTTTCTTTATTTTAATAGTATTTTGAATTAGTATTTAAAAAAGAAATGTATGGAGGGTTTTTTGTAATACAAAAAAAAGGCTTTTACTATGTCTTCGTAGACGGGACAGTCAAATAAAAACTAGGGATGCTCCGATCGATTTCTCACTCCTAATCTCCTGCATATATCACAAAGTAACCTGTTCTGAAAACGACCAAACGCTGAAATAAAATCTGCCTCTCAGAGTTGAACTGCTCCTCGACGAGAATAAGACAAAATGGCGTATATAATAATTTTCAGAGAAAGTACCCCAGCTTACAACACAGAGCTGTTATTATCAGGTCCTGTCTCGCTCTGTGTTCTGGTTCTGCATGTCGATATACGAGGTGCTCGTGTGTCTGCAGTGGATAGTCTTCTCTTACCGGACACACTCTGTCGATTGGAGTCCGCCTCTCCGTTACTGGTGTTGGAGGTGCTGGGGGTGCTGCTGTCCACTCCGCCCAGCAGGGGGCGCAGGTGGCTCACAGACACCTGCTCTATGAAGGACGTCCCATACTTCCTGAAATACCACCACTCAAATATCTGAAATACAAACAGAGAGAAAGAGAGATGGTATTTAGTGTAACCGTTTATATGACTTTCATTCCACATTGTTACTTGTTTGAGGATAGCTGAAAAATAAAGACATATCCTTCTTGACCAGTCATTTAAAGGGCCCATGTCATGGCCATTTCTACTGATCATAATTCCATTGTTGAGGTCTACTAGAATAGATTTATATTGTGCAATTTTCCAAACTAACATTGGTTTCTCATACAGCATCTCTGTATAGCATGTATTCACTCTCTGTCCTACACGGCTTGTTGGAGCTTTCTCTTTGCTCTTAACTCCCTTTTAATAAGCGTGTGGACCTAACTGCTCTGGTACTAAAACATAAAGTGTCTGCCTCAGTGGGTCTCTGTGCCACAAAGACCCAGGAGTGTCCCTCAACCAATTACCCCCTGATCCTGAGAGCAGCAGAGAGCAGCCAATCATGGCCCTTTCACACCAAGGCTTTTCCCGTTCTAGCTCCGTGCTAGAGCTTTTCTGGTTCGGAACCGGTTCTTCGGTTCAGCTCCCGCTCTGTTCACACCGCTCCAACTGGTGCTGCGTCATCGTTTGCGTCATGACGTAACCGTTTGCGTGCCTGCTTCATAAAGCCAAACCGCGCGGAAACCCCTCACATCGACAACAACACCAATGGCCGATTGTATTGAAGCGCTACTCGTTTTGGTCTGTCGAAACGAAATGGAAGAAATGGGACGACATTACTACCAACTTTACAGTCGTTACATTCAAAAGTTCTTTCCAATCATCATCAACTTCGATTCCGTAGGAGAAAGAAGGTACATATACGTCCTATTCGATGCGCCAAGCTCAAAATACCCAGCTTTGCAGCATTAATTACTATAACATTAAAACTGATTCTCAAGGTTATTTCCACAGATCATGTTGAAGTTGGCGGAAAGGCGGACGTCGCGTGTTATTTGGACACAGCCCAGATCTTCCAACGTAAGCGTGACGTATGCGGTGCTTGCTTTCTAGACCGACAAACTTTTTGGTGCTTGAAATTAACCGGATTCCGGAGCTTAGAGGCGGCTCCGCTGCGGTGTGAACAGAAAAAAACAGTGCTTTTCAAGCTCCAGCTCCGAACCGGCCCTGGAACCGCGTTGGTGTGAAAGGGGCATCAGTGAACCTGAGAGTCTGCAGACTTCAGGGTCATGATGGCAGACGTCTGAGGACCACACACACCTGCAGAGTGTGTGACGTTTCGCCTGCTTGATGAAGTGTCTCGGAGCAGGAAGACACTGAACCACAGGCCGGAGAAAATGTGTTGTGCTCTCGTGTTTCAAAATATTGTAATGACAGTTTATATATCTCACTTTCTGTTTAAGCATGACTCTCCTTAAACTGTGGCGACTAAACTCCCAATGAACAGTCACTAAAGGCGAAGGTAGACTCATCACTTGGACACGTTTCAATTGAAAGAGTCCGTACTGAAGTTGTAGCTCGTTAGACGAACAATAACTTAAAGAGGACCAAACGGTCAACAGAAAGTCGTACTGTGTCAATTGCCTGAGGCTAAATAAGCATTTTGGCTCCTACAACCACATCAGCCCTGACACTGCCATGATACAACCATTTGACAATATGTAAAGCAGTGGTTGACTGAAATGGGTTTTTAATTGGAGATGCTGATATTTATTAAGCAGGCCGTCTGATTAGTGGTGTAATGTTTTGCAAATAGGACACACATTTGTTAACTTGTTTTAATATCTATGAAACACTTGTATTGTCCTCATTGTGTCTGTTGCCTTAAGGAGTTCTGCACCTTCCTGTTGGCTCAGTGTGATAAATAATGTGAGCACAGGAATCGGTGGATTGTCTTACAAATGCCACAAATCGTCCTGATGAAGTCGGGTGTACCATTATGTGAAGGTTGCTAGTCCGGCAGTGGCTCAGTCAGTGGGGGCTTGGGCTGTGAGCTGTACGGTCACCGGTTCAAGTCCCCGACCAGACCTAAAATATGGACTATGTGGACTGCTACTTGGAGAGGTCCCCGTTCACCTCCTGCCCTGCCGTGGTGCCCTTGAGCACCGGACACCCCCCCTTCCCCCGTCACTCCCATTGCGCTGTACAATAGCTGTAGAGTTCCTAGTACTAGACTCCTGGTACTAGGATGGGTTAAAAGCAGAGAACACATGTCACTGTGTGCTGTGTGCTCTGCATGTGTGACCATTACAGAGGGTTTCACCCCTCCTAATTCTAACTAGTCTGGTTGATCTGTTTAGAGACAAATAGACGAAAACGTGACTATCAATATTAAGCTTGAATGTTGCTCTAAGCACATAGAAAATGTAATTATATAAGAATCATTAAATGGTAAAAGTTGTAATGACTGAATGTGTGAAAACATCCAGAATACTGATGAGTGCTCCAGTACTTTCTAAGTGTACAGACTGCCATGAGGATAAGCTGTTTGACTGTCAGTGAGTGATATTCGATGGGGCTCATCTAGAACTCTTCAGAGGAAATCCGCCTAATTAGGTACATAAGCATCTTTTTTAAATAACCAGTGTCGCTCATACGTATCCTACAGGTTTCCACATTTCTCAATCACCTCACAGAGCACACCTTCTCTAAGCAGCCTCTTAGCGCACACTGGCTAGCTGCCCGCGGGGAAGAGAGAGTGAGTTAATTAAGAGAGGAGCTATTTTAAAATACAGACCAACCACTGTTGCGAGAGATAAAACACCTCGCTAACGGATACTGCTTTGATGATATTTGGAAGTAATAAGCAGCGAACCGCTTCAACACGTGTATTTCGGTGTATTCACGGCATTCATTTTGCTATTCTACAGTATTGTTGTTTTATAGTTATTTGTTAATGTAACCCAATTGGTGTTCTTTGAAATTGAAAAGGATATCGCATTGTGTTTGTTACTTTCGATGCAGTTGTATATGTCTTAAGTGTAATTTGGCTTGGCTTCCTATTTATGGACATGCTTTTATTTTGAAGGAGAGTTAGCACAGTTGACAGGAAGTTGTTGGTGCTTTGGAAACAACGTGACGGACATTAACGGAGAAAAGTAATATCTACATATAAAAGACAGAGAAAGTACACACAGGTGAACAGCTACAAGTTCCTGGGAGTGCACTTAAACAATAAACTGGACTGGACAGATAACACCGATGCTCTCTTTAGGAAGGGACAGAGTAAGCTGTTCTTCCTGAGGAGGCTCAGGTCATTCAACATGTGCACGAGGCTGCTGCAGATGTTCTACCAGTCTGTGGTGGCCAGTGTGCTCTTCTTTGCCGTGGTGTGCTGGGGTGGAAACACAAACACTAGGGACACTGGCAGGCTGAACAAGCTTGTGAGGAAGGCTAGCTCTGTAGTTGGAGTACAACAGGACAATCTGGAGGAGGTGGCAGAGGGGAGGACGAGGAGGAAGCTCGACAGCATCCTAGAGAACCCACTCCACGCAGAGCTAGTGAAGATGAAGAGTACGTTCAGCCACAGACTCATCCCTCCACGACAACGCACCAAGCGCCTCGGACAGTCCATTGTGCCTGTAGCCATCAGGCTGCACAATAAGGGGTTAATGATGAAAAAGAAATCCAATTAATTAACTGGACATAAATATACACTGTTTCCACAACCCATGCTAACTTATTATTGGTAGTAGACCACAAAGGTAGATAGATATGTCACTATGTGTACAGATGTCCATTTTCACTTTTCACTTTAACTTATTCCGTACTTTATAACTTAGATGACCAAATAAGTACATATGCTGACAGTTATTTTACAGTTATTTTACTCATCTCCTATTTCATAGTCTTTTATTATTATTATCATTTTAATTTTTTCTTGATTTAATTAATTTTTGATTTTATTAATCTGTGTGAATCTTTGCTGTCCTATTTTTTCACGCTTACCCTGTTGCTGCTTTGTACAACTGAATTTCCCCTCGGGGATTAATAAAGGTTCATCTTATCTTATCTTAAACGATAACGTTTATGGTTAAGTGTTAGCACCCCCCGAAGAGGCGCAAGCTCTTACGTTGATATTGGAGATTTCAATAAATTCAATTTGAAAAAGAAACGGGAAAAAAAACAAACAAAACGAATATCCGAATAACGAAATTGAAACCTGAATAGTACTCCAACGAACGAATATTCGGGTCCAGCCCTAGTATACACTTACATTTCTACACAATTTGCCTACTGTAGAGCAGCTAATGGAAAAGTATACAGAGAGCTCTATTAATATCTTCATCCATGAGCAGCGGTAAAGAAGGATAGAGAAAGCTATTAATGTTCTCTTTACTATCGTGCACTACATCAGGGTCTATGCAGGAATCCTGAAGTCAAATGTAAAACCTTTAAAGTCTTTTTTAAGACCCTTTCCATACATTTTAAGACCTCATCGCCACTTGGAGTTTTAACCGGTTACATTGGCGACACACTTCACCTCACATTGACTATATACAGTATTGATTGTCCTTCCTCCTTATCTTCCAACCATTTGGACGCAGACTTGCATTTCCCCATAACGATGTTGCTTAGCAACCAGCGTAATCGGACCTTCGCGCTATCAAGCAGTGAGCGTGCGATGTCCCGTTCAGATGACGTCAAATCCAACGGGATGCCATCAATAAACTACACAGAATCACACTACACACCTACGCCATGATTACATTCAGGCAGACTGTAGAACACAACCTCTTTGGACCATTTACATACTTATTGAAAACAAGCTACACAATGTAATACCTTGGAAAATGCCGTTTAATAGCCTTAATTTTCGCTAAATTAATTTATCAACTTTTAATACTTTTTAAGACCCCGCGGACCCCCTGTACATACAGACTATCAGCAGACGCTACAATTTACAGATGTTCCCTAAACGTCTCATATGCATGCTTTCCAAAGTCTGCATTAGCATAGTTTAGCATACAGCTACAGTGTAAGTCAATCCACAGATATTTGATGTGGTGACTATGATTTAGATCAGGGGTCACCAACCTTTTTTAGGGTCAGAGCTACTTTCAAAAAATAAAACAAGTCGGGGGCTACTTTTACTCTTCTTTTTTTTTGTTTTTTGCAGTGTATATATTTAGCACATTTTAACATTATGATATGCTGACCTTTAACCTTTGTGTGCTGTTTGGGTCTGTGGGACCCGTTTTCAGTGTTTACTAAAAGAACATGTATTCAATTTAATTATTTTAACCTGCTTTATTTGGGGGTGGACGGGCCTCACCTCCTCTAGGGGGGTCCTCACCTCCTCTAGGGGGGTCCGGGGGCATGCACCGCCGGGAAGATGTTTTTTTAAATGTTGAAGTGAAATGCATCTGGTGCACTGTGAGCACAACATGAATTGATGGATACAGCTCTCAACACTCAGATGAAAGGGAGCTGTATTCTTTTTTCATGTAAGTCGCTTTGGATAAAAGCGTCTAACAAGAAACACGTCATGTAATGATAAACATAAGAATGTCCTCTGGGGGTGTTTAAACCAAGTGTGATAGTTGGGCAAATATTATCCTTGGCCTCAGACGTTGTCTCCCTCCACATCTCACACAAAAACACCCTGACATGTCCTCTGTAGTTTGGTGTGTTGCACGGTGTGACTCGTCAGGAGGATAAAGAGGGTTTTTGGCAGCTCGTCTTATGAAGGACCAAATGAGTATAGATTTCCTCTCTTCAGCTCCTGGTGGCCTCTGATCCTGTGATTATAGTCCTAACAAATGACATCCCGGGATCATAAAGTCAGCCGGGGAGCCGACTCTGAGAATGAATGTGGTCTTTGTAACATTATGAAAGAGAATGTCAAGTAAGAGTGCACAGCCATCAACCTTTGAAGTGTGAATTTTACATTTAGCTCCAGAACGACGTGCAGTGGGTCTCACAGCAGGAGGTTCAGCGCTGAAGGTAACAGTGAGGAGTCTCATTCACTGAGGCTGACACTTTGGAAATAATGATTAATTGTGATGATTTTGACTGATATTGCGAGGGCAAAGATAGTATTATTCACATTGTCATTGAAAAATAAAATGATTATAGTGTGATTATATGCTGCAAATTGTCTGCAGTACCAAAGGGCCCTATTACGATCATTTTCAGGTTCATATTTGAATATTTTGTTCCCTCTACTGGGACATGTCTCCATGCTTTAATGTTCAAAAAGCTCTTAATTGTTCTCATACTGCCTGAGCTGCAGCACCTCTTTTCACCCTCTGTCTGAAACCAGAGCTGCTCTGATTGGTTAGCTGGCCGGCTCTGTTGCGATTGGTCAACCACTTATGGCGCGTTTCCACTGCAGGCCTCGCTCGGTTTGGTTAGGCCTTATTAGGCCCGGCTCACTTTAATGCTGCGCTTCCATTACAGTTTAGGAACTGGGGTAGTTACTATAGTAACGCAGTGTAGGCGGAGCCGTGACGTCATCTTCAATGAGCGCCCCAAAAAACAACACAGCCGTTAGCTGTTAGCACTCAGAGCTCACAGCTCCTCATATCTGTTCAGAAACTAGACTAAAGTTAAAGGAGTACAAACCACAGACTGTCTGTGTCATGGCGAATACAGTCGCTGGTTTATTTATGTCTGTAGGCCGTTGTTGTGAGTGTGGACGGTCGGAGCATACACAACGTTAGCTTAGCCAAGCTCCATTTAGAAAGCACGCATTTTAAAAGGGTTTTTCGCCTGCCGTCTGTCTGCAGACTTGTCAAAGCATTAATTCATGGTTGTTACTAACCGGTATCAGTATGTTGTTACTTCGGCATCATTTAGAAACGTGTATTACAATTAAATCACGGTCAAATATGGTCATCTTGTTGTAGTTGTAGCCCCCTTGCCAGCGATTCTCTCTCTAGTTTAGCATACTCAGCCCGACTCAGCCTGGTTGTTCCTGGCCCTAGAACCACGATTTAGTCGGGCCAGAAAAAAGGTGAAAAAGTAGCCCCGGGACAAAACTAGGCCAAGAGAAAATGCAACCAAAAACGGGCCCCGCACGGCTCGGCACACTTAAAGCGAGCTACCTGCTGCAGTGGAAACGCGCCATTAGATATGTCCCGCCCCCTTAGCCTATCACGTACAATGCTTTGGAGCGTTATTAAATATTGTGCTTACTGTGATTCGGATATTAATTCAATTAATTGTTAATAATTCAATTCAAGATTCAAGGCTTTATTGTCATGTGAACAATAGAACCTTGAATCTTGTGCAGTCTTCACACTCACTGCATTTCAGTAATGTTATTTGCATCAAAGAACAATTGTTTTCAACAAGTAATATCTATTCTTTGTGAGAAAACATCAATTGCACATTTCAAAACTGTGTTCAGTATTATTATATAGAGACAGTAAATGAATATTTCTTACCAATATGAGTCCTGATATGAGGGAGGAAGTGCCCGTCAGAGCCACGTAGAACTTGGGTGTCAGGGTGTTGAGAAACATGCTTACTGTGAAGGAGACACAAAGAGAGACAGATGGGTTAGAAATCACTTTCAGACATTACAATATCTCTCAGCTCCAACAAAAGAGGATGTTTCAGAAAAGATATTTGGAGAATCAAAAGCTGCATTTCATTATAAAACTAGGTTACGGAGAAACATCAGACAAGCGTTAGACTGCGAGAAAAACCTCAAAAAGACTCAGTGACATTTGTGTTTTCACGACATGAAACGTTTCCTGATGAAACAACTCATCCACATGCAGGCTTTGGCATTTCCCAGAGTGCCCTGCTGCTCAGAAGTGAAAAAGCACAACACCAGGGGAGCAGGGTAAGCCCAACTACGCACTGAAGATACACCGTGGGGACAACAACCAGGAGGGAAATGGAGCTTAACTACCAGATATAATACACCATTAACTCTTCACAAGCAATTAACAACTCTTACTTGGCAAATGCAACTTTTAGAAAGAAAAACGTCATCTAGATGGTGTTTAAATGGCTATTAGAGATCAAATCTATTGGTGCAGGAATGAGTACTAAACCCTGAAATTAGATAGCATCTTAGCAATCACGCCAACTCAAAGTAAATGGTTTTAGGAATGGGTTTTGGTTAGATGCTTGAAATAAGGTCGAAAGTTAATATAGGTTTTCTTCTACATAAAATACTTCAGTAAATACGCCACTTGTGAAGGTCTGAAGCTTTTATGTGGTCTAAAAATGGCGGGTGCTAACAATTGTCTTAATGAGAAGACTAATCGTCATCACGCCCAACATTAGCCTCCTTTAGCTTAGCAGTGGTGACGTGAAGTCATGTGACCGTGCTGTAGTTTCTTTATAGCCCAACATTAGCCACCTTTAGCTTAGCGGTGGTGACGTGAAGTCATGTGACCGTGCTGTAGTTCCTTTATAGCCCAACATTAGCCGCCTTTAGCTTAGCGATGGTGACGTGAAGTCATGTGACCGTGCTGTAGTTCCTTTATAGCCCAACATTAGCCTCATTTAGCTTAGCGGGGGTGACGTGAAGCCATGTGACCGTGCTGTAGTTTCTTTATAGCCCAACATTAGCCACCTTTAGCTTAGCGGTGGTGACGTGAAGCCATGTGACCGTGCTGTAGTTTCTTTATAGCCCAACATTAGCCACCTTTAGCTTAGCGGTGGTGACGTGAAGCCATGTGACATGCGACCGTGCTAAGCCATGTGACATGCGACCGTGCTAAGCCATGTGACCGTGATGTAGTTCCTTTATAGCCCAACATTAGCCACCTTTAGCTTAGCGGTGGTGACGTGAAGTCATGTGACCTTGCTGTAGTTCCTTTATAGCCCAACATTAGCCTCCTTTAGCTTAGCGGGGGGTGACGTGAAGCCATGTGACATGCGACCGTGCTAAGCCATGTGACCTTGCTGTAGTTCCTTTATAGCCCAACATTAGCCTCCTTTAGCTTAGCGGTGGTGACGTGAAGTCATGTGACCTTGCTGTAGTTCCTTTATAGCCCAACATTAGCCTCCTTTAGCTTAGCGGGGGTGACGTGAAGCCATGTGACATGCGACCGTGCTAAGCCATGTGACCTTGCTGTAGTTCCTTTATAGCCCAACATTAGCCTCATTTAGCTTAGCGGGGGTGACGTGAAGCCATGTGACTGTGCTGTAGTTTCTTTATAGCCCAACATTAGCCACCTTTAGCTTAGCGGTGGTGACGTGAAGCCATGTGACATGCGACCGTGCTAAGCCATGTGACCGTGATGTAGTTCCTTTATAGCCCAACATTAGCCACCTTTAGCTTAGCGGTGGTGACGTGAAGTCATGTGACCTTGCTGTAGTTCCTTTATAGCCCAACATTAGCCTCCTTTAGCTTAGCGGGGGTGACGTGAAGCCATGTGACCGTGATGTAGTTCCTTTATAGCCCAACATTAGCCACCTTTAGCTTAGCGGTGGTGACGTGAAGTCATGTGACCGTGCTGTAGTTCCTTTATAGCCCAACGTTAGCTTTTTACGTCCGGAAATTGCAATTACACTTCAAATATTATTAAAGAGGTGTTAATATGTGCAGAATATCCTGCTCAACAAAATGTAACTCTAATCAGTAAACGCAAGTCTCATTAGTTAGTGATTATAAAATGGAATGGAATTCAAGTATTAAAGATATAATTTAACAAAACAAAAACATTAGATTGTCACCTTTTTATCCCTTGACATTCCAGTCTGGTTTCTATACCATTTATTTCCTCATGCGATGTTATATGGGATCCTGTGAACTGGAGAATTGCAGCTTTAGCCAATGATCCATATCAATGAGTTTTACAGTAAGGAGCTGATTCATGCTTTTCTTAAAAATCCCAGCCTTCCTTCACCATGATCTATTTGGACATTATGTATTTCTATTCCACCCGCAGTGTTAGACGGTAATGTATTTTCTCGTTTATGTCGCAGATTATTTGTGTTTTTCATGTGTTGCAATTTCGCTTCCTTTCTTTCGTGTGGAAACTACTGTGTCACAAAGTTGACACATTAGCTGTATTGTGATATGTTGGCAGAATGAAGCAATACAACAGTGTCAGAGTCTTTTCAATTTCACAAACATCTCTCTGAGAAAAAAAACTGATTACAAAAGTGACGGATGAAATGTGCAGCTTTGACCTCGTTTGATTATCCGAGAAACGTTTTTCATTACAATATAACAACACAAATAAGAGTTTTTCAGACTGAAATTCTGTCGCAGATAGATTAAGAGTTTGATTATGTGTTTATGCATTAATACGGGTCATGTTAAAGTGGATTCAGGTAACGATGTGACCGATTAGCCTCAGAAATCTGAGCTTGAAGCGGAGGATTAGGAGACTAAGGAGGATCTAAGTAATGATCTGTTTGGAGAGATTAGCAGCTCAGAGTAAAGTTCAGGGTGTACAGTCCACCTGGACAAAAGCCACTCGTGTTTACCTTCTAAATATGATATAATAGGATCAAATCCGTCTATATGTGTGTATGGTTGCTTGTGCATTCAGTCTGTAGCCCATTCTGTAGTAGAGTTATCATAACAGACACAAATTGGCAGCCAAAAAGAAAAAGGAAGTGCATCAATAATAAAGTGGGACTGACGTTTGGTGGCCTGCCAAAATGCACCATCATTTCTGCCGATGGCTACAGGTGACCTTCCCCTCCATCATTTGGCTGTAAATTCAACACCTCTTTGAGCTGTAGTAAATTAAGATAAACTGATACAGGGTGTATGCAGGAATCCTGAAATATATAACCTTTTCAGACCTTTTCTAAGACCCTTTCCGTACATTTTAAGACCTCATCGCCACTTCGAGTTCTAACCGGTTACCTTGGCGACACACTTTACCTCACATTGACTATATACAGTATTGATTGTCCTTCCTCCTTATCTTCCAACCATTTGGACGCAGACTTGCATTTCCCCATAACGATGTTGTTTAACAACCGGCGTTAACGGAGCTTCGCGCTATCGAGCAGTGAGAGTGCGATGTCCTGTTCAGATGACGTCAAACCCAACGGGATGCCATCAATAAACTACACAGAATCACACTACACACCTACGTAGTGATTACTTTCAGGCAGACTGTAGAACACAACCTCTCTGGACCATTTATATACTCATTGGAAACAAACTACAAAATGTAAGACCTTGGAAAATGCCGTTTAATACTTTTTAATAGCCTTAATTTTCACTAAATTGATTTATCAACTTTTAATACTTTTTAAGACCCGCGGACCCCCTGTGATAGACAATTGTCTTTGAACCACGTTTATTGGGGCCATTATAGGTAGAACAATATATCTAATCACTCATGCGAGTGCGGTGACCCTGAGCAGACCGCTGTCCATATATTCACCATCTGCCCCTTATATAGACCACCCTCGGAAGCCAGCCTCTTCGACCTAGGACCAGAGATGCGGGCATGGCAACACGACACCGAGTTGGACCTCTGACGTTACACGAAAGAAGAAGAAGAATATATCTAAGGTAGCCAGGGGATGCTGGTGGTATCTCAGGTTAATATTTACAAGAAAATATATTAGTTTTCTCTGAGATTGAAGCTGCTATAAAATAAAAAAATCTATTTTAAACCCTTTAATATAACAGCCAAGTGCATATTTTGCACTTAATTAATAATATATTAAAATGATGTGGCTACCAATACTAATACATGTTAACCATCAAATATGATCAAATCCATCCATCAGAATACTTCCCACTTTTTAAATGTAAATTTCAGAAATTAGACGTCATATATTTTTGGTGGAAGTGTTAATTGTCATCTTAATTCCCAAGGACACCCAAATGAGATGGACAAAGACCCCACTCGGATGAATCCAAGCCTCATGCTCTCAAAGTAACACACTCTCTCTCTCTCTCTCTCACACACACACACACACACATAAACTATGTGCAGCTGGACAGCTATTCATTGCAGTGAAGTGGAGGCTCTCGTGGAGCAGAAAAGGCTCTTTCAGATCAGCCTGTGGTCAGACACGACTTACAGCTGTCAGCCTGAGCCGAGGAGAGGATCCTGCTGACTGGCAGAAAAAAGGCCTCTCTCATCTTCATCACTCTGGGAAATGTAGTTAAAATTGACATATGGTCTATAGCAAGGATCACCAACTACATTTGTCCAAGGGCCAAAATGTATCCAATAGACACTATCGCGGGGGGGGGGGGGGGGGGGGGGGGGGGGGTACAGGTATTGCTAAAGCTTAGCAGACTCTTCACGCTAACGAAGGATCACTTCGAGGCAGGGTTGGGAGGGTTACTTTGTAAATGTAATCAGTTACTGATTACTGAATACATGCTCTGAAAGTAATCAGAATACAGTTACAGTTACGTGTCTTAAAAAAGTAACGTGTTCAGGTTACTTTTAGAATACTTTTGGAATACTTTCTTTTTCCATAACAGATGGGTATGTTTTGGTAAACAGGAGACACTTGTTTTACTGTTTTAATGGCTTATCAAGAACTCAAACACAACATCTTGGTGTCATTCTGGACAGCTCCCTCTCATTGGCACCCCACATAACAAACATCACCCGGACTGCATTCTCCTGCTGTAAACCTTTCCTATGAATATGTTATGAATTGTAAGGTGTCCTTGGGTGCTTTGAAAGGCGCCCCTAAATAGAATGAATTATCATTATTATTATTATTATCTGAAACGATGTAATAACTTTTAAAACTGTTTCCAGTCACTTGCCCCATGCATTCAGCAGCAGCAGGCCATTCACTTTGATTTTATCCCGTTATAAATGTCATCATTTCGACAATAAAGAAATGCTACATCAACGTTATCTTGCAAATTTTATCTAACCATCTCCGTTTCTAACTTTCAATATATTTTAAAAGAGATCTCTCTCTCTCATCTGCGTGCGGGGGCGGGGCCTCACAGACGCTGCATCTCTCTCTCTCTCTCACAGACACGCTGCAGCGCTGTGCAGTGTGCACACAGTTCTGCCGGTAATGAATATTACATTTTGTGAGGAAACTTTTCCACCAATAATTCCAATAAGTATTCCAAAATGTATTCACTTCAGGTTTACGAAAGTAACTGTAATCAGATTACTCGTTTTTCAAATGTAACGCCAGCTGAATACAGTTAGCCTACTTGATTTTTGTATTCTGGTTACGTAACGCCATTACATATATTCCGTTACAACCCAACCCTGCTTCTAGGCTACTGTCCCGCAGCTCCTGCCTCTCTGTTGGACTCTGTTGCAGCGGGGCTGCTGCTGTGGTGCGCAGTGCACAAGCAGACTCTTCACAACGAAGGATCACTTGTTCTTCAAGGAAGGGAAGGTTTCGCAGTACGCAGTCTACTGTCCCGCAGCTGCTGCCTCTCTGTTGGACTCCGTACTGCACCTTACTCACGAGACGTTGTATAAAAAAAAAACGGGTGGGGTGCGAACGCAGTAACCACTCCGCCAACGCCACAGTCACCCCCGTCTGCGGGCCGGATGAGAATGTCTGGCGGGCCGGATGTGGCCCGCGGGCCGCCAGTTGGTGGTCACTGGTCTATAGAGACTCTATACACACTGAACAATAAAGCATGGCCGTATCCGATAGTTACAGATTCTTCACAATCAAAGCTAATCTGCATTAAATAGTTGTTTCCTTTTAGTGGTAAAACATTACGTTAATTAAAGAGTGATGGCGTGTGTTTATAGGCAGACCAGGAAGTTAGCATAGCAAGGCTCCCTCGACAAAAAGTGGGATTTTTTCCGTTAGATTTTGGTATATTGCTAAAAAAAATAAGATTGGCGGCAGACACACGTTTATGATTCTTACACAATTTGACCAGCAGGATAACCTTCACAGAAAACCCAACAAGTATTATGATAGTTGAAGCGCAAACGTTGAAGTTAGTAAACAAACTAATGAGTTCACGTCACCAGCGCTAAGCTAAAGGCGGCTAATGTTCGGCTTTGTACTTTTTAAAAGACACGTAAGAGTTTCTGGCATTCACTACTCACTAGTGAGGTATATACTGAAGGATTTTATGTTCATTCAAATATCTTCTGCTCGTGTTAACCACAGGCCTAACCAAACCCATCCAAAAAACCATTGACTTTTAGACAAAGAAACCAGTTAGCTCTAAGATGCTAACTCATTTCTGGGTTTAGGACTTATTCCTGCACCACTATTTAACTTTAAGCTGAATTCTTTGTGGTTTCAGACTAAAAGCAAAACCAGCTATTTTATCTGTAAACACAAACTGAGTAAGATTGACATTAAAGGTGGGGTAGGTAATCTTTGGAGAAACCAGCTCGAGTACTTCCTTACAGAACATGACCAATGAGGGCACGAGATAAGTGTGTGCACAGATGGAAGGCTGACAGGCAGGTAGGCCATCCAGTTACTTTAGCCGGGCCGGCTCAGATGATTGGTCGAGCTTTTTACAGCGCCACGGCTTCCAGAGATGATATTTCTTTATGGATTTTTAGTCAAAGCATTTCAGATATTCATTGCTATCGGGATGTTAAGAGCATTCCATGGAATATAACAACAAGTGTATCTCGAGCCGGTTTCTCAAACGTACCGTACCTACCCCACCTTTAAAGTTGACTGAGCTTTTGAATCTGATTTGTTAATACCTCAGGCTCTGCGAACATTTGATTTTCACCATTTGAAACATTTCACTGATCAAGTTGGACGGAAAAAAAACCTGGTAAAACAATAATGAGTCCCAGCCCTGTTTGATCCGTCTGTTAGCAACGTTTCTTAATCAGAAAATAGGTCCTCTATTAACTTGATCTCTGGGAATCGAGCTCCACAGCAACAAATCAATCAGTCCCTTTGTGTAATTTAATCACATTATCCTCTGGTAAAGTTATAACACGGGTGTCCCATCTGGAGCACAACTAAGTCTCAAACTAAATTAAACTGAAATGTAATCAAGTGTCAATGTCACACAATTAGCTTCAGATCAGAGTGAGAAGTCTGATGGCTTTATGGATCAGAGGGATTACCGTGAAGCAGAATGTGTTTACAGCATTCATCTACAAAGGGTAAATGGACCCTAGGAATAACAAGTGAGTTTGTTCTGCCTTAACCCTGTCTTGCACTTTAAACGACAGACTTAGTGATTCTGCTGTACTTGTTCCATGGATATAAATAACAAGGTCACTAAAACATGTTCCCTCTTTGTGTTCTGCAGCGAATAAAGCATCAATTAAGCCACTGAACAGAAAAAAAGACTCAATATCACCAGGAATATATGCACTGTAAACTAAATGCTAAATGATAGCATCTAGCCAATCTCAAGTAGACTTGATTTAACGGCCCACTCTTTCGAAACGTGACAAACTGCGTGTCCATGTTTCCTGGTGTCATTGAGTAAATCTTGGTTAAAGCCTAATCAGAAATAGCATAAGAGTTGTTCCAAAAGGCCCAACCGTCAACACGTTTTCCTATGTATAGCTAAATGATAGTTAAACCTAGTGAACATTCTCAAAAAGGCATGTGAATGGGTGTCAGTGTTGGATTGTCAAACACAGGAAGTTACAGAAATTGCCAGATATCAATATCGGTCCATACGTGACATCAGAAAGGTGTGGGTTTAGAAGCTAATATAGTAACACAGTGTAGGCGGAGTCGTGACGTCAATGAGAACCACAGAAAAACAACATCAGCCGTTGTCGTCACAGCTCCTCATATCTGTTCAGAAACTAGACAAAAGTGAAACAAGTTCAAACCACAGACTGTCTGTGTCATGGCGGATACAGTCGCTGGTTTATTTATGTCTGTAGGCCGTTGTTGTGAGTGTTGACGGTCGGAGCATACACAACGTTAGCTTAGCCAATCTCCATTCAGAAAACACGCATTTTAAAAGGGTTTTTCGCCTGCCGTCTGTCTTGTAGCCCCCTTGCCAGCGATTCTCTCTCTAGCATACTCAGCCCGACTCAGTCTGGTTGTTGGAACCTCGATTTTATGAGGCCAGAAAAACTGTGAAATAGTACCCGCTAGCCGGAACCACGCCAAGTGGAAACGCAACCAAAAACGGGCCGGACACGGCACGCTTAAAGCGAGCTCCGCGCTGCAGTGGAAATGCGCCATTAGTGAGCCGAGCCAAATGATCCAGCTCACTAAAAATAGCCGGAATTCCCATCACTAATACGTAAAGAGATAGTATCTATAAAGGGACGGCTCAATTCAAAATTCAAGTCACGTGACACGACGTGACGTCACACACACCGCTCTCGGGATGGACGCCCTCTCAGCCCTGGTCTGGCGGAAACACCGGTTCTGAGGTAATAAACTGGAAGCCCCGTCCTGCTGACCAAGTTGTATTTACATTGGGTGGGATCATCACTGACATGTCTGAAGTAAGGCTGAAACAATTACCTACATTATCTATTCATCTTTAAATCTACGAATTTATTTAAAAATACCCTTCACGCGTTTATAGTAATGTTTCTCTTTCACACTGCCCATAAATCAATCCACGCAAGATGGGATCTTCAATGAAACATTTATCATCAGATTTGAAACCAATAATGCCAACTGACCCATGATTGGACTTGGTGATTAATCAACGCGTCCAGTATCTATCACAAATGCTCACCGCTTGGCTGTTGCTTCTCCTGTGAGTTTCTATTGGTGAGGAAGCAGCCAGAGAGCATGCTGGGAGGAGAACGTGATGAATTAAAGGGACAAATTGTACCGGACAGACTGAGGACTAAATGTCAGCGGAGACAACAGGAGACGTGACCTTTACCGAGGAGAGGACTGCCGGTCTGAGCAGAATGATATAAGACACCCGTGAACACACACACACACACACACACACACACACACACACACACACACACACACACACACACACACACACACACACACACACACACACACACACACACACACACACACACACACACACACACACACACACACACACACACACACACACACACACACACACACACACACACACACACACACACACACACACACACACACACACACACACACACACACACACACACACACACACACACACACACACACACACACACACACACACACACACACACACACACACACACACCTCATTTAACTCTTTTAATTAAACTGTCGGTGTACCTCCAAATTTGATTAGCACTATCAAGTCATAATTTCATTTCAAATCCAGCGTGCAGGCATAGATACAAAACAGTGAAAGAAGATGCTTTAAAGCTACACAGAAATGGTTTAGGAGCATCAGGGTCATCAACAGCTTGACTGCATCTGTTTAAGCTAAATACATTTTGTATTCCTGCTTATAAAACAGTGACGCAGTGCTCAGTTATACCGTTCATTATGGAGGTCCAATGGTTGTCCTTCAGCATGTCCTTACTTACATGTCACTGAAGGACGCCGCTGGCTTGTAAAACTGAGTCATGCTTTTAACTATGTATTTATTCTCTGTGAGATTTGAGCATCTGACAGCTTCTGTTTTCATGATTTAAGATTGTTAAGTTGGATGAATGGCTTCTCAGCGTAGTGTGTCGTGTGCAAATGGACAATTTAGTGTTGGATTTGAATGGGAAATAAAGAACGGTAAATGGACTGCGTTTAAGTGGGGCTTTTCTCATTTTTGTGACACCTTAAAGCAGGGGTTCCCAACCCCCGGTCCGCGGACGGTATATTCCCAACCCCCGGTCCGCGGTACGGTATATTTTTTTCAAAAAGTGTTTAATGTTCGCACCTATACCAGTCATATTATTTCATCCAGTAGCATAGTTAATCTTTCACCAGATAACCGTTGAAAATGGCTTTTATGATGTTCCGAGGGATTCGGCGGCTCAGCCGGTCTCAGCCTCTCGAGCGCACGAGAAAGTTACCGGTGCGCCAAGTAGGACGAGGAGCGCACAGGAGACAACCGTTTAATTGCAGACTGTTACGTTTATGTGGGGAAATGGCAGTGCATACATTATTTGAGATATATTTCAAACTCGGACTTCATTTTAAGGACATGTCGGCCAGGGGTGTAGACCTATATGTTTATTTTATAGCTTTTCTTTTTAATGACTGATTTTAAATGCCATTTTCTTAATGTCTTTCATTTGTTTGTAAAGCACTTTGAATTGCCTTGTGTTGAAAAGTGCTCTATAAATAAACTTGCCTTGCCTTTGTTTAAGCACCGGATTAGCAAAACAGGAGAGTAAACAGTCTGCCTTGATCTATGAATTCATGTCCGGGACTCTCACGGTATCTGCTGCCCGCAGCTGTTTGAAGGAAAACCTCCTTCACTTCATGAAATGGCTGCAGGCAGCATCAGGAGGCAGCGGGACGTGTAACTCCGCCTCTGAGAAGTGCAGCACCTGCGCGCCGAGAGCTGTGCCTTTTTACGCACCGCCTTCGCTGTGTTTACCTTCATCAGAACAGCGAGTGACTGCAGGCTGCTACGTGTTAACCACACACACCTCTACACACATCTCTACACACATCTCTACACACATCTCTACACACACCTCTACACACATCTCTACACACATCTCTACACACACCTCTACACACACCTCTACACACATCTCTACACACACCTCTACACACATCGAACTGCCCGATTACTCACCCTTTTATTAGTTTTATGAAGGAGATGTCCAGTTACCAAGGTGCATGGTGTGTGTGTGTGTGTGTGTGTGTGTGTGTGTGTGTGTGTGTGTGTGTGTGTGTGTGTGTGTGTGTGTGTGTGTGTGTGTGTGTGTGTGTGTGTGCTCAGCTCAGCTCTGTGTTTGTGTCTGTCTGACACCGGCATTTGTTTTCAAATGACCATGAACAGTAATGTACACACATCTGGCTAACTCCATAGGTAGCCTATATGCGGGTGTTCCCAAAAGAAGTTAGTTTAATCTCGATGTAGTGCTAAATGCTGTCGGAGTGTGCACGCACACACGCGCGCGCACGCGCACACACACACACATACACACACACACCATAATAATGCGCCTTCTCCTCGTTTTTTTTAAAGCACTTTGACAAATAAAAGTCAGCATTCATATACACAGAGGCTGCCTTACAAGGTGCTAAGAGGTACTAATATTCCCACACTCTTGGTTATTGCAAGCTATTTTGAGGTAAAGTATCTTGCCCAATCATTTCTTGAGCATCCTAACTGCAGGACCTTATCTATCTATCTATCTATCTATCTATCTATCCATCTTTCAATCCATCCATCCATCTATCCATTCATCTAACTATCTATCTATCTATTAGGGGTGTTGAAAATAATCGTTTCTACGATGCATTGCGATGCGGACGTGGACGATTCGGTATCGATGCAGTGACGGAAGATAATCGGTTATAGCTTAGCAACGTTGCTTCCGGCCGCGGCTTTACTATAACGTTTTGTTTTTTTGTCACTTTAATATCAAATCGGTCGGTGACGCAGAGATCAGGGAACAGACGTGACAGCGGCACAGCAACACCAAACACGGAGCAGTCTGCTTTATCCACCAACACAACACCACCAGTCCAGAACCAACGGCAGAAGGACCCGCTCTGAATCACTCCGTGTCGCTGCGGCTCAGAGACACAGGGATTTATGTTTTTCAAAAATAATTGCATTCCAATCATGTCAGGTTTTTGGTGGATTTAATTAAGTCTTGGATTGCAAAGTATGAATGTCCTCTAGCAATTTTCAGACGATATATACGTGTGTAAAGTTTGTGAAGGCAGGAGGAAAAAAGCTTCCGCGATCACCGTCTCCTCTCCGTTCCTCCAAACCCCGCCCCATCCCTGAAAATAATGAGTGACAGGCTGATAGTGACCCGATAGAAACTTTATTATTCACTTAATCACTGAGATATAATGAAGCTAATTTAATCTCATACATTCATGGGATTTATGTAACGGTAAGACAGAGAATGTAAGTGTGCACCCACATGCAGTATTTTTGTTTGTATATGCTGTTGTAAATACTCCTGTTGTCTGCTGTGTTCAGACTCAAGTCCTGTGTGTGATGCCACATTCAGGACATTCAGTGTCCTTTTTTTAACAGAAGACTGTTGCTAGAAGCTGCAGCTAGACTGCAGAAGCATTATTTTTTTTGTTTTTGAGGATGGAACAACTTCACACACAGATATAGGGAGGCTAGACCTATACAATTCATTTATTTTGGTTTATAAATTAATGTCAAGACATTTATGTTATTGATTTCTGAAGCACTTTCTAAATAATAAAAAGAGAGTTCATATGTATTTACTGCATGTATGCATTGATGAAAAATAAGCCATGTGCAGTAATATAGAAAATTGAGGATGCAACGCATTGGTATGAATCGTGATGCATCGGGATATCGAATTGAATCGTTGACAGGATAATCGTAATCGAATCGAATCGTGAGACCAGTGAAGATGCACAGCCCTACTATCTATCTATCCATTCATCTATCCATCTATCTATCTATCCATCAATATATCTATCCATCAATATATCTATCCATCTATCTATCTATCCATTCATCTATCTATCCATTCATCTAACTATCCATCTATCTATCCATTCATCTAACTATCCATCTATCCATCCATCCATCTATCCATCCATCCATCTATCGATCCATCTATCCGTTCATCCATCTATCCATCTATCTATCTATCCATCAATATATCTATCCATCTATTCATCTATCCATCTATCTATCTATCCATCTATCTATCTATCTATCTATCTATCCATCCATCTATCCATTCATCTATCTATCTATCCATCTATCTATCCATTCATCTAACTATCCATCTATCTATCTATCCATTCATCTAACTATCCATCTATCCATCTATCCATCCATCCATCTATCCGTTCATCCATCTATTCATCCATCCATCCATCCATCCATCCATCTATTCGTTCATCCATCTATCCATCTATCTATCCATCCATCTATCTATCCATCTATCTATCCATCTATCTATCTATCCATTCATCTAACTATCCATCTATCCATCTATCCATCCATCTATCCATCTATCCATCTATCCATCTATCCGTTCATCCATCCATCCATCCATCCATCCATCTATCCATCTATCCGTTCATCCATCCATCCATCCATCCATCCATCCATCCATCCATCTATCCATCTATCCATCTATCTGTTCATTCATCTATGTTAAAATATATCCTGTGAGTACAGTAAGTGCAGATCGTACCGCTGACCTCCCCATTGGTGGCCGCTCTAACTCCTGATCCACAGTGTGACGCCACAAAAGACAAAGTTGGGGTCTGTTGAGAGTAACAGTGGCTCAGCTGCTCATCCCTGAAATGTTTGCTGGCAGGGCCGATTAGGGAGCGCCTCGTATCACTGACTGATGGGGCTGCGAGCAGAGCATGTCTGGGTCTAACTACCTGCTCTGACCTTTGAGCAAGGTGCAGTGTAGCAATCATTTGTCACAGCAGCAAAAGCAGGGGACTAACCTTTAGTCTTACTGGGAACACTGGTGCCAACCAACCCTCACCATCAGTGGCATCTGAGACAAAACCTTTCCTGTCTCTTCATCACCACCAGTGTCCTCCTCTCTCTAATGTTGCTTTCTAAAATAATAAGATATAGACGACTTCATTTGTGTGCTAGCTAAAAGGATTGTTCATGAGGTTCTATGCCTTTATGTACATGTGAAAAGCACGATTTGCACCTGTATGTTTGATGTTTATTTATGTTAAAGCAAGAAACAGAGTTTGAATGTGATATACAAGCGCTCTGAACAGAATCTCAAAAGGTAAAAGCGATCTTGCTAGGGAGAACTTTGGGTCAGTGTGCACAAATCTGACCCTCAAAACCCTTTCTTGCTTGTCAAGTAGACTTTGCAGGACGGGAGGGTAGGGAGGGTATAAACAGTGACTGCGGTGAATCGCAATCTGGAGCCCTGGATGGTACGTTTCCATGTGTCACTGTATACATGTTTCTGCATATGTAAATGTTCTGTGTTATTAACAATAAGGTTGACCAGCTCGATCACATTCACAGATTGATAAGTGTCCAGTGCTGCCCACTTGGATAGAGTTATTTTAAAGCTCTTTGACTCACTATCACAGCATTACACATTTTGGCTGATATTCCTGCACTGCTCAATTCAGACTCACCTAGAACACAACAAGGAAATACATACAGAGAGAGAGACTGGATTTGTCCCAGGAAAATCACTCGTCTTTGGCTGTCAGCAGAAGTACTTTCAACGAGTGTGAAGCAGAACTGGTATTCAATCTCTGGAAATCAAACACCATGACATATAAATATCCAACATAAGCCACAATATAGGGATGTCCCGATCACCTTTTTTTGCTGCCGATCCGATTCCGATCATTTGATTTTGACAATCTGCGGATACAGATTTTTCCCGATCCGATCTTTATGCAATGCATTAAGAGAAAAAAAGGTAACAGATAACGGCTGGTCATCCAACGCGATGAATTCAGCTACCTTGGCTGTTATTTGTTTGACCTTTTCACTGTTCTGGGGCAGTTTCTCTTTCCTGTTAAAAGTCTCTGAAAGTGTTTCAGTGCCGTTACCCGAGTGGCCGCTGTGTACTCGTCGTGTTGTTGTTGGTGTTTGTTTCTCAGGTGGCGTGTTAGATTGGTCGTGTTGAACGTAGCTCTGTTCTTTCCACCACGCGGAACCTCCGCCTTGCAAACATTGTATCTGGCTGTTACACTGCCTTCGCTTTCAATTTTATAATACTTCCAAACTCCTGACATTTTCTCTGTCCCGACTCCCGAGTCACCAGCTGGACGTAGCCTCTCGTTAGCTTAATGCTACTATTAGACACTGCGCCCACTCTGTTGCTTTGAGAGGAATAAGCAACCAGGTCTGAAAACAAGCCCAACAGAAGCAACACATACATGATGTTGTGTCATTTTAAACCAAAACTAAGGCCTCAGGATGACTTTAAGACGTGAATATGGTCATTTTTGTTTTGTAACATTAAATAAAATAATAAAAATATTTTATAAAAAAAAAAAAAAAAAAATCCCGATCCCCGATTTTTTTCTCCCGATTCCGATCTTTTGAAAATCACGTGATCGGCTCCGATCACGTGATCGGATCGGGACATCTCTACCACAATACAAAGTGAGAATTATCAACGAGTCAAGTCGATCATGTTTACTACTTGAAAAAAGGCTGCCTGTAAAAGACGCACACTTGGAAGTGAATGACAGAAAGTTGGACTCGTGCAAATGAACCGTACATTCAAAGTCCAAGAGAGCATTATCTTATTAAAGACTTGGCAGACAAACACTAGCAGAGAGAGTTATTCAAAACTGTCTGCCAGGAGAAAATAAGTTTTACTCACTGTAAGAGAAAAGTTATCCTGAATATGTTCTCTTGTTAAGAAATGTTTTCTCATAAATGATGCGGTAAACAGGAGGACAGAATTACTTTAAACTGACGCCGTTTTGCTTTTCTATAGGTTGTAGATACGAGCATGGTTTTATCACGTTTAATCATGTTTTATGCCGTTTGCCAATAGCCTACTTGATAAGTCGCTCGTAAAACACAGGAGGTCTGGAAGCTAAGAACACCATGTGGTCAATTGCACAGCTGATATAACGCAACACATTAGTTGTATTTCCTTTAACTGGTGGATTATGGATATATAGTATATCCATAATACAAATACAAAACAATAATTCAGATCCAGTCGTCATGACTCCCCTCCGGAGGGATTCCCCGATCATTTCTTAGAGTCTCTCATCAAGGGGGGGGGTCCTCCTGTCCCCGGTGCAAACACACTGCCTGAGGAAGGCTATGTGTATTTTTTTGTCATGAACCTTTTTCGGACCACTTATTTATTTTGGTGACGATCCGACCTCCATGCTGCTACTCTGGTTCAAACTGCATCCACCAAACAATGTGATTTATCTCGACCTCCCCAAAATAACCAAAATCTGACACGGTGTGAGATGTCTCTTTTAGCTGTTCTGTCATCATTTCCTGCGATCTCCTTCCTGCAGTCAGTCAGTCAGAATGAATTCATGAACGGGCGTTTCTTTGACTATTTATAGGCAAATATGGGCTTTTAAGAATCGGAAAATTATTTGCTTTGTCCTACGTAAGCAACCTTCCCACGTAAATCCTACGCAAGGCTTTATAAATGAGGCCCCTGGTCTTTAAAAAAACAACTAAGAAGTCGTGCAACAAAGGCTGACAGAATCTATCAAACAACCTTTCATTTTTTATTAATTCCATAACCACAAAGTAAACAAATATGGGACAGCAACAGAGAATACACACAAAGATTGAATGGCATGTCCCCGGATTAATCTAGCTCAACAAGCCACTAATGTAAACACACACACACACACACACACACACACACACACACACACACACACACACACACACACACACACACACACACACACACCACACACACACACACACACACACACACACACACACACACACACACACACACACACACACACACACACACACACACACACACACACACACACACACACACACACACACACACACACACACACACACACACACACACACACACACACACACACACACACACACACACACACACACACACACACACACACACACACACACACACACACACCACACACACACACACACCCACACACACACACACACACACACACACACACACACACACACACACACACACACACACACACACACACACACACACACACACACACACACACACACACACACACACACACACACACACACACACACACGTCCACTTCATGAATATCAATACAAAATGTACAGGGCCACCTGCTGAACACAATACAAAGGCCATAGCACTAGAAGCACATCCACCGTACAGCTCCAGACTACACACAGCGGGCCATCAGCACACCAAAATAAAGCGAGAGCACATTACTTACCCTCCATTCCCCTGAAACATCCACCAACACCGCCTTTTGCTCCTTTCAAATATCAGTATGAATCGTTGTCAAATACACAGTGAAAGTGAGTTTTTTCGTCCCTCTTTCTACTCAGAAATCAAGATAGTGTTTCTCCACTGGCTGTCCACGATCCATAAAGGGATCCAAGCAGCAGCTAGCTGTCTTTCACGGAGCACATTTACGAGTGGGGGGCCCCCGGCTGTGGTTTGTTTTCCTTGATTGGTCGCTCTCGGTGAGTGACAGCAAGCCTACGCAATTGTGAGGCGGCTGTGTTCTGCTTGTTCTTTAGTAACCCAGCAGAAGAGAGAGAAATACAGGGTGGGGGGTTGGCGGGGGTTTGTAGATGGCAGTCCAGCCAATCAATAACATGGATTTTAATGAAGGGGGGCGGGGCAGGTGCTCCTTACCCTTCCTCCTGCAGGGGTAACCATGACAACCCATAAATGACCCTACAGCAGAATTGATGAAGGAGCCGCCTCGGTGCAGATTTACAGATATGGACGAGGCTCAGTCGGTCCTTTAATCCTGCGACTGTTATAGCAGAAATACGTTTTTGAGTTATTACACACATTCTCTCCTCGGTATTTCCAGTAGACGGTATTTGCCGGACCACGATTGGAGAAATTGGCCCGACAAATTTAAATCTCTTTGGTCATTTTGTCCGGTGAAAGAAATTCCCCCGGAGAACGATTTAAATGTATTATAAATTGGCTGAATAGAGGAGTCAGCACAAGCCCCTCTCATTGGTTGTCAATGTTCTTGTCTTACTTCCTTTACGATAAACATATATTATTATTTTAAAAAAAGGGACTTGTTTTGCTTGAAATATCCTACTTAAAAAAATGGTATTATTTAAATCAACATGATTTGATAATGTCATTCACACGTTAACTTCTGAGTGTTTTTAGTCGACGGTATTTGCCGGACCGTGATTGGAGAAATCTCTTTGGTCATATTGTCCGGTGAAAATAATTAGGCTGCATACACTTGTCAGTACAAGCCTCTCTCATTGGTCATAGTCTTGCAAGATCCTACATAAAAAATGTAATTATTAAAATGTAAATGTTTTGATAATGTCATATCGCCTTCTATTACGTGTTTTTAAGCTAAAAAAATGAATATTTAACCGGTATTTCCTCTCTTTGTCTGGGTTTATCTCACTGGTCATACTGGTGTAAAATAATTCCCCCTGAGCAAAATGTTAAATGTATTTCAAATTGGCTTAATCTTTGCAGACACATTGACCGGCACCAATTTTTTCTAATGGGAATGCTGTTACTCCTAAAATCCACCCTGTGTCACTCCAATTTTCGAGATGGGCACTGAGCCGCTTTAATGGACTAAGTGGGGGTTAAGTGCCTTGCTCTAGAGCCCCTCAACAGTGGCTGTAAAGGGGACGGTGAAACATTATCATTCGGTTTCACCGGACGCAGAATTTCCCTCTCGATCCATTGATTAGATCAAGTGACCTCGTAGTCAAAAGGCACTTTCTTTCCGTCTGCAGCCCGCTGAGCTACTAAGACAAAGATGGAGGAGAGCCCGGTGAAATTAAATGGCTGACAAGGTTAGCCGCGGTTCTATGGTAGCGTTTGAACATGAGGATGACAAATGTGGTGATTTCCGCTGCGAGATGCCTCTGACGTGATTCAATTATCACCGTGCTTCCATGAACAACCACCAAGAAGAATTATCATGCACCAATCTCCACTGACGGTACTTTAATTTACCGCTTTGTCTAGATGGAAACCAGTAATGAAGAGGGTCTAAATTGTTATTTTGACCTCATTTCACAGCACAATTATATTTTTGAAGCAACAAGGCTCTTTTAAAAAGCTCAGAAATAGGGTTAGGGTTGGGACAAATGCGAGATCCCAGCATGTGCCGGTGAAGAGGCTTTACATCCAGGTGTTTACACTACACTGAAAATCACAGTCGTTCAGCTGCTACATTAACATCAGAAAGGCAAACAAGATGACACACTAAACAGAATGCTTCAAGACTTGTCAAATTATCGCCTCAATAATTTATTCCTCCTTTCCCGAGAAGACCTATCATTTGAAAACCATCAAGCACCAGAGAAATTAGACGTTTTCTTTGTGTCATTGTGGAAAATAAATCACAGACTTTCTCTCCGCAGACAGAACTGTATCAGCCAAATCATATTCTGTCCATACCATGCAAACCCTCGGGTGTTTATATTCAAACTCGTTCTGCAAGCTTCCCAAAAACTCCCTTTTCATCAGGAGCCAAGCTCACATCATGATTATGGCCGAGGGAGTTTGCCAAGAACAGTTTTTATTCCTCACCTCGGCCCTCCACAGCAGAGGGTCCAACTTATCCCACTAATTGAAACCCGTCCACGGCATTCTGTTGCTCTCTAATCTTTACTCAATGCTTCTGTCGGACTAACTATGTCGTGAAGGAATACGATCATCCAGCGCGGCAGGGACGAGTCTCAGCTTCAGGCATGAGCTCAATAAGCTACTCGAATATTCTGTGTTACTGTTTTTGAATCTCGATACTAGGGCTGCTCGATTGTGGCAAAAATCATAATCTCGATTATTTGGATCAATAATTGATATCACGATTATTAAAAACGATTATCCATTTACTTTGACCGGGTAGTTTCTGTTTGTTTTTACTTTCTTCGGGACGGTGACTACTAGCTAGCCGACTCCATTTCTCGCAGTTGGAGGGGCGTGTTGGAGTTAGCAAACAAGCTAACTTTTCTTGGGATGCTAACGGACTTTTAAAGTATTAACGGTCGCTTTCGAACACGTTTTTTTTCCACTCGATACCTTTACATTAAGGTACACATTTACTTTGAATGTGAACAGTATGTTTTTAACAGTTGATTACCCTGAACTTTATAATTCAACTGAAAAACCAATAAAAAGTAATAATAATAATAAAAAAATAATCGTTTTATTTCGATTACGTTGTTTTCGTAATCGTTGCAAGCCATAATCGTAATTGTGATTAAAATACGATTAATTGAGGAGGCTGTGGCGCAGTGGATAGAGCCTTGGTGTTGGGATCAGAGGGTCACAGGTTCAAACCCCACTGCAGTCAGCATGTCGTTGTGTCCCTGGGCAAGACACTTCACCCCAAATTGCTCCTGTGGGGATTGTCCACAGTATTGAGTGTGTAAGTCGCTTTGGATAAAAGCGTCTAACAAGTAACATGTAATTTAAATTTAATTTAATTGAGCAAGCCCTACTCGATACCAATATTTGGATTCAGTCAAAAAACACATGTTATGCAAGTATTTAGAAATGTACATATTTAAAACCAGACTATTGGACAGAAAAAGGATCCAGAACTAGACGTTGCTCATAATGACATTTAGTTTGAGCCAAAGGGCTTCAGCTTGCTTCAGTATTTCATACTGAAACCCAAAAAGGAGGACAAAAACACTTGTGTAAGCCAACAGGGTTTTGGAATATTGCAGAAAATAGGAGCTTTGGTAAACACTTTTATGATACTTAAAAGTTTTGTTTAGTAGGATATGTATTCCACATATTAACACCCGTTCTATAGATGTTGAAAGGTAAATGCAATTGGTAGAAGTAAAATGCTAACGTTAGGCTATAAAGGAACGGCATCCTTGTCACATGACTTCACTACAACACCGCTAAGCTAACGGCGGCTAATGTTCTGAACATAGAAGCTTCAGGCACTTAAAGGTGGGGTAGGTAATTCACTTCAGAAACACTTGTTGTTATATTCTCCATTCTTACCTACCCTACCTTTAAGAGAGGAGTATTTACTGACGTAGAACAAAAAACGTGAACATCTCTTGCTCTTCTGTTAACCACAGACTTTATTTCAGGCGTCTATCCAAAAACATGTTCAAAGGAACATTGGCTTCGAGACAAATGAAGTGCTTAAATGCTTACTCCAGGTTTAGGACTCATTCCTGCAACACTCAATGCTTAACGTTTGGACCTCCAAAACGATGGAAAAAACGTACACTTAAAGAAAGAAAAGTCGCTATGCATAAAGCAGGAGGGGTGAGCGTGCAGAGATTCAGCACAATGACCTCACCTCTTCTGGTTCTGGCCAAGCCCCTGATCATTACGACTCTTGGGTCTGAGCTGTGTTACTGTTGGCACTGAGGACCGCTGGAGTTACGGATGGCAGCGGGAAATGGTTCTGTTTCCTGAATACTTTCACAAACAGCCGTAGAGCCATGTGGAGATTTTGAATAACAGTAAAATGACTTTAGATGATGTGAAACGTTTCCCTTTTGTTTTTGAACATCCTGTGGTTTACTAAATATTTTAAGTTATGAATGATGAAGGCAGCAGATAACCATTCAAATCAACAACTTCAAAAATACAGCCCTATTTTACTCCACTGTTTATAAAATGTATGTACATGGTAACTGCATTTCTTAAAGACCAGGTGTTTATATCAAGCATTAATAGACCATATAATATAGCACTGAATAATAACAATCATTAGAGTTATCAGTGTAGTGATTTGGAAAAATCTAAAGGCGAATTGAAACAGCAATAGCTTAAATCATACCTAGTATTTTCATTAACTTGGAATGAAATATTAAAAATGTATATTAGCAACTCCTTACTATTGCTAGGCGCTTCACAATATCAATTGAGTATCATTTTGTCTCCAATCACAATAAAACCATGATCTCAGTATTGGTGGCGACTGAAAAAAAAACGCTTCACAACCAGGTTCACATTTCCACTCTTTCAAAAAATTCAATATTGGATGTGAAACTGAGAGAACAAGCTTCGCCATTTGTTGGGGGAGGACTTGGGGTCAGAGGTCAGGATCCATGAGAAAACATAAGTGAGTCCTTCATGGTTTTGTCCTTTCTCAAGATCCCTTTATCTAAAATAAGCGTTATTTTTGGCTCGCTCAAGCCCCAGCCACGACACGAGCCGGAGAGACAGAAATAGCCGAATCAGCAGTTACCACAGAAACCCCATCACTGCCGCTTTCCGCGTTCATACCGAGGTTACCACAGCAACAGAGACAACTGGTTGCCGTCAGAGAGCTGCTTGGCTTTCATCAAATGGGTATTTTCCGTAAGCACCTTATTCTGCTCGGTGCAACAAACAAATACAAGCCATAAAAACCCAGACCGTCCCCAGCAAGACAGTTTAAAACCCGTTAGTGGCTTATCCCTGCATTGAAAGATGATGTGATCTTATCGGGCAACACATCAAATCCAGCTTTAAAAACAACATAATGGCCTCTGATGAAAATAGCACTGGAGAGAGATGTATGCAACATGAGAGAAGGTTTTGGCCTACAGCAATCGTACCACCATCAAACATACCTCCATTTTCCAATTGCATTTCCCCGAGCTCATCCTTATCAGCAGGCCTACTGTTGGATATCTAACATTCATCTTACCCAGAAATAGCCTGGTGCACGCTCAGTGTGGTGTTCGGAGTATGTGGACGAGCCTCACTCTATTTTAGACCGACACTAAAGCTTACAATTCCACAGTATCACACACCCAACAGAGCATATTACAGATAGTTTAGGGTCCAAACTTTAACTATTCTCACACCCTATGATCAGAACATAAGGGTTTCACATTCACACTAGGGCTGCATTGCGATTTTTCTGACAGATATTGCGATTCGATTTGTGATATGTTTCTTTAAGCGACCCAACGGAAGTTTATTGTAAAATGCGGCCATATCTCCGGCTAGGAAAGTCGTATCAACGTGCTCCCGTCTCTAGCACCCCCGCAGCCCGAGCTACGAGTGAAAGAACTAAACTTACATGAAACTTCCGTTGGGTTGCTTTAAAGTCAAGCTTCAGTTTAAGATGCACCCTGTGATAGAAACACGTGATGGAGCATCACTAACCCGGATCAGATGGTTCACCAAACCATCTAAAGCTCCATTGGAAGCCATTTGGAAAGAGCAGGCACTTTCAAAAATACTTGGCAGGTGACTGGATCAATCTGTCTATCACCTTCTATCATGGGCCACTTCTGATTGGTTAACAATGGCTGGTACATGTGGAGCACAGCACTTCTGAATGGCGTGGATGACTGACACACAAGAATTTCGATTTAAAATCGATTAATCGTTCAGCCCTAATTCACACTGATGTTATGATCAAATCCTTCTGATTTCAGGAGTGGTTTTCACACTGAGATACAATCAAATCAGTGTCGATCAGGATTATAAATAGAAATGTATCTACTAAGCCGCTAACCCGCTATCCTTCTTGTTAAATCTGATATATGCGTACCTTGATAAGCGGAAAGACAATTAAGGGATAGCTAATTGCCAATTTAGTGTTCAGTGATGACATGTTATGGTAAATGTGTGTGAATACGAGTTTAAATGATTGCAAACAAACATTATCTATTATTAATGTGGAAAAGCAAGAGGGGGTTGAGTGGAGGGAGGTGGAGTATTTGTCTTTCTGTAGTAACATGTGTAAATGTATGTTTGTGTCATCTTGTAAGGATAGATTGAGATGCAAGTTAATGCAACATGGCGATGGATGAATATGGACTTACAGAAAGAAATGCAGTTATTACCCATTAAACGAGGAAGGAGGAGGGATGGTGTAATACAGCAGTACCTTTAAAGCGAAGCTAAAGGGGAACGAGACTCGAAAGCTTACATTATTGTCCGACAGGGACCATAAACTGCATCAACTTTCCTACAGAGACGGAGCCAGCTCAGCTCACTGTGAAACCTTTGTTTCCCAGGTTTTGTAGTCATTGCTCTCGTATTGTTGGCTGCCTAATAAAGCCACAAATTGCCCAAAAATACCTAAATGTTCTGGCAATGGCTCAGACACATTTCTCAGTAAATTCATGTCGTATGAACTCTTTGACTTTATCATAATAACGGAGATTTTTCAAACCTTATTTAGAATTTCCCAAGAGCCGAGACACAGGCCAGACAGTTAAAGGCCACCAAGATAATTATTCTGAATCACCATACATCAACAATAGACACTAAACAAACTACAAAGTGCTCTGATACTGACCAGCAAAATTCATCTGGAGCAATACTTTTGAATGGCTTCATCTTCTTTCATCCATATGCAGTGCTTTAGGATGTTGGCTTTGCTTAGAGAGCTAACAATGCATGCTGCCTGAATAAGAAATATACATAGTGAGTGCTTATACAAACTGAGGTCCATATTATTCTACCAACACCACATTGCCATTATAGCACTCTGGAGTTCATAAACCACAATGCACTGCTCCACCAAAGCATCAAAGGGCATATTAAACTAATAGTAATACCAACAAAAGAGTGCTGCGTCACTGGTGGTCCCTTCAGCTGCCATCAATGGTAATAAGATCTAAGTTCCTCTAAGACACTTTGACACTAGTAAATCAATAGCCCCAAGGCTGCGGTTCTGACAGAACAGGCAGGGGTGCATTTCATTTAACTACAAGTGACTGGTTTTAATACAACCTGACAATATTGTAAGAAGTGTTCCAGCTCTCTGTCACTGCTGTGTGCTAATAATAAAGTTTAAATGACTATAAGAGAAGAAATCAATACTGCTTCAGGCAGGAAACATTTTTTGTGCCACTTAGAAAACGGCAAGTACTGACCTCTGTTCTGGTGGTATGAATAATTGTACTTTACAGCTACTGATTTGTACATTTCTTCCAACACAGGGGACGATGTAGAGAAAGCAAGATAAAGCAGTCGCCATTCACCCACACCTGCTTTAAATTGGTTTGTAAAGAGAGATGGGGGCAGGGAAGTGACAGCTGATGAGGTCATATGTCTAGAAATGAGCCCAATCTAAGCCTGTGTGGAAAGGTAATTGCATTCACCCAGAAGTGAGTGAAATGGATGAGGTTTCTACACACATTGGTGACAAAGAGGTGCGTTTTTAGACTTCATGGACCACATATTTCTTTACAATTGTTAAAAATGACAGTATCTTTTGATTAGGGATGCTCCGATCGATCGGTCACTGATCGAGATCGGCCGATACTCACTCTCTACCGATCGATCGGTGCTCTCTAAACATGCCGATCGCGAGAGCCGATCGCATGACGTAAAATACACAACACTTTTCTCTGTGTGCGGCAAAACAAGCTCGCCAAAATGGCTTCACCGGCGGACCGGTGAGCGGAGCGAAACAGAGTTAGACCTAACACACGTAGCTATTTTATCTACCTCTGGAACAAGCTAAACTAGTTATTGTAAATATATGTATTCTTCACTGTCGGGTCACTCATTACTGGATCAGTGAGCTGCATGAGATACTCACAGGCTGTCAGGAGAGAGAGAGAGAGAGAGAGAGAGAGAGAGAGAGAGAGAGAGAGAGAGAGAGAGAGAGAGAGAGAGAGAGAGAGAGAGAGAGAGAGAGAGAGAGAGAGAGAGAGAGAGAGAGAGAGAGGAGAGAGAGAGAGAGAGAGAGGGGGGGAGGGAGAGGGAGAGGGGGAGAGAGAGGGAGAGATTTAAAGTGATGTTTAAATCTTCCATTTAGGCCCCGCCCACTCGATCGGTGATCGTATCGACCGATACTGATTCCGGCCCCGAAATTGGCGATCGGAGCACCCCTACTTCTGATTGAGAGAAACCAGTTCGTATGTCGGGGTGAATGTAGCTGAAGTGTAGATTAAACTGCCCTCTGTGTATTGCCGAATACATTTTGAGAACTTTGAAAACGAGTAATGGATTGGTTTTGTCCTCTGCTGCACTGAAGAGCATAAACATGTTGGGAGTGATTTTCCTGGCGTTGTACTCTCTCTACCATCTGCCATTACGAGAGGGAACAGATACCCTTTTTTGGTGCCAGAAAGCATTCCGGCACATTTCCCACCGAACCTGAACACTGACCCACAAAGTCAAACGCACCACAATGTCAAAACGCCATTATTTTTCCTCAAGCGACAGTTTGGCAATAGACCATTCGGAGTGATTACGTTAATGTCTCAAGTGGATGTGATTATTTTAAGACGCTATTACACGAGAAAATATATAAAAGCTTTTACATTTCAGTAATTTTGATAATGCCATTATCTAAAGCGCTGCAGAGTGAGGCTGAGGCAGTGGTTGGAAACTCCAGCCAAGGATACGAGCGGTGGCCAAGGTTTTGTAACTCTTGATTATGGTATTACTTGAAACCAGAGTTGGAGTGTTATGGACAAGTGTAACCCCCCCGAGGTTCCGGTTCAGTGCCGTCTTCTTCAATGAAACATAGTCTGTTATGGTAAGAACGTCTTGGTCAAAGTGATGATGTTTTTTTTGGAGGATGATATGGAAGTTAGCATTGCATAGGCTTTCCATTGGATTTTGAAACTTTTCAGAAAATAAGCTCTGTGGCCACAAATGTTATTATACACCAAACAAATTATCACGATCTGATGACTTCAGGTCAACACCGCTGAGCTACAGTCTGCTGTTTGGTGAGTTAACATTTAGTAGTCTAATTCAGCCACTTGTTAGCAATTGTCATTCGAAGATATTCAGACATTCACGAAAGCCCTCCGTAAGACATTATTTGGGGCATCTGAACAAAAGCTAATACAAAATCCATTGACTTCATGACGAAAGAGTCCGGAAGTGCTAAAATGCTAACACTCATTCCTGCACTAATCTAATGCGACAACAGCAAACAACCTGAACTACAAGAATGGAAAATCCCATCAAGAAGGGATACTTGTCTCATTTACTTTGTAACAATTAAGCTGCCTTTAAATTATTGTTGAAAACACCTTCTACTGTACTTGGCGTGGCATGCAGGGTTTCCCACACATAGACTTTACTTGGGCGGGCCGCTCAGGTATGTTAACGTCCGCCAAAGTATATTCCGCGACCCATTTAGGCTAGGGCTGCTCAATTAATCGTATTTTAATCGCAATTACGATTTTGGCTTACAACGATTATGAAAACAACATAATCGAAATAAAACGATTTTTCTTTTTATTGGTTTTTCAGTTGAATTATACTTAAAGTTAATCAACGGTTAAAAACATACTGTTCAAATTTTTTTTTTCAATAAAAGGATGTTTTCAATGTAAATGGATAATCGTTTTTAATAATCGTGATATCAATTATTGACCCAAATAATCGAGATTATGATTTTTGCCATAATCGAGCAGCCCTAATTTGTTATCCGTTCGCGAGCATGACGCCATCCGCGATCGATTAACTAGTGGACAACGGCCCATCCTTTAAATGTTTGCTCCGCTATCGCGTGGAGGATGCGAGGCTTCATGCGAGGCTCCGGCGAACAGTTCATGAGCTCCACTAGCACCCCCCCCCCCCCCCCCCGGCATGTAGCTTAACATTTCCAATGAGAACTGACCAATGTTCGAAATATTTTGACTTTGATCCCAACTCTATGGGACAGACAAAAATCATCTATCTATCATGTTGAATCAGCTAAATATAAGCCAGCAGCTCAACCATTAGGTAATTCACTTACAATAACAATCTTTATGGGCTCCATTGTTCAAGACGTCAATGTTTCTTAAAAAAATAAATCGTAAATGTCTCCAACTTCATTTCCTTTGTCTGCTGTTTGTAAATAAACGTTGTCCCAAGCTCTTCCCTTGCAAAGCATTTCCACTTAAATATGCTATTAAAAGGGGCTCCACTTACAACCATACAGAGTGGTTCAACAAACGCTGATGAGTTTATTACCGAAAACCTACAGAGTTGAATTGGCATTTTGTTTTGCCCCAGTCTCTTCTAGAATATTGCCAGTAAAGACCTAGAAATATCAGATTTTAAAGATGCAACGTGACCTGTGACGTTGGTAGCCTCGCACACCAAGTAAGTTCTAGATAAAACCAGAAACTATGGGATTGATGGGTTCCACATGATCATGGCAACATGCTGACTTGTATCCAATTGGTCAAAGCTTGTGATCATCCGCCATGAACAGTCAATTACATTTCTCTATTTCTTTATAGTACTGCCATAAAAAGGGAATACAAACACTGCAGTCTTTTAAATCAGATCAAGTGAACTGATACTCATTGGTTGATATTCATGAATCTTCTCTGTTGAGTTTTTACTGTGGCCTCGGCGCAGATAGTTAGCTGAAAGACTACAAACTACCAAATATCAGGTTAAATCTCTGCTACAGCTGCTGTGTTTCCTACCAACTATAAAGACTTCAACTTCAAATTACCTTTCAATATGTAGGTGAAACATAAAGAGAATGTGCTCTACTCTTCATCTTAAATATTTGAGATCTCTTTGAATGCCTTAAGAGCAGAATCCCATGAATTAATAAGTTCATTTCTTGTTTTCAATCTTTTATTATGCTATTCCATTCCTTCTTCTAGGTGTAATATCAAATGTTAGCGTGGCTAGAACATCAAAACGTCAATGAAGAGAAATTTAGGGGACATTTTGGTATTTAAATATCCACTTTGATTCCTAAAAAAATACCATTTATAACAAGCCTTACCACTATGAGGTGTTATCAGAAGGCTCTTACCAAAATGTGATTAAAATGTCAACGCTTGATTATTTTTTAAAGACAAACGGACCCCACCATCAAGAAGACATTACGTTTGACCCTCAAATGACCTCGTTTCTGAATCTCAGAGCACAAGGACAAGACACCTTCAGCCAGACTTCAGTGGAGTACAAGATGTGGTCAGGTCCAGGCTGTACATCATCCAGAGTACTCCACGGTGTGATCCACTCAGCTCTTCATTGTTATCAACAAAGACTCCTGCTCAGGGGAGAAGTGGTGCATGACAGCTTTCCATCACGACTTACAGCCAGGATGCTAACACACTCCGACCTGACGCCAGCAAAACAAGTTGCTCTGAATATGGAGCCATGACAGAATCGATCAGACCAGCTTCCTTAAAGCATCGGGCAGGTAGTGGAGTGAAGGATCATGGTATTGATCAGGTCTACTTGAGAGGGTGGGGTAGAAAGTGAGGTCGTTCTACCAAGAGACCAACACCACAACTCTGCCTTGCACATTCTCCAAAGACACACACACACACACACACACACACGTGCAAACACACAACAGCAGTAAGCTACGCTAGCTTTGATAGCATCTGCGTGTGAAAATGCTTGCACCTTACAGAAAATAGACAGAGGATGCTCCTTGAAAACGATGCAACTCCGACGAAAGCATCCATCTTCTCACACACACACACGCACGTGCACGCACACACACACACACAATGTGATTGCATATACATGATTGCATATACGCACGCCGACTCGCGGTGAGGCTAAGAGGGAGAATGCGAGGCGGGCAGCAAGCGCAGCGTGTGCAGCTAGCTTGTGGTGCTAAAATGGTAGATCCCAGATTTCTCCCCCATGCAATCTGCCACCAGCAACCGTGAAGGCAAAACAGGAAGAAGACGAGCGGAGATGCAGGAAGAGAGGAAGACATTTCCTACGCCTGCTCTCCCTCTCATAGAAACACACAGATAAAGAAGATAGAAACGCAGAGGAGGCGGGAGGATGTTGGTGGTACTTACATGAGGACTCTGTGCCGAACATGGCTGGGCCGGGAGCTGTGATGGAGAGAGGAGGAGGAGGAGGAGGAGGAGGAGGAGGAGGAGGAGGAGGAGGAAGAGGAAAGGGGGGGGTGAGTGAGAGAGAGGGGGGAGGTTGATGAGCAGGCAGCTACACAGCGGGGGTCATCAAAGCAACACAATGCAGCCAGCCGGCCGTCGCTGCCTCCCCAAACGGCCAGATGCCCCAACGCCACAATCAGTTGCGGCTTCAGAATCTCTCCTCCACACACACACACACACACACACACACTCACACTCACACTCACACACTAAGATAGTCCAAAAACAGGAGGCCTTGTGGAGGATTACAAATAAAAACAAGCAGAAATCCTTCACAGACTGTGGTGAAATCCAGACGCTGAGATGTAGCTATAGCTATCGCATCTCTTCTCTTTCTGCAGTGTGTATCCTCCTCCTCATCCTCTCCTCTCCGTCACTCTCTCACTCCTCATTCCACTGTAGTGTTTACTAATGGAGAGACAGAAAATGAGTGAGGGAGAGAGAAAGAGAGAGAGAGTGGGGGAGGCTTTCCCGGGGAGAAGGGGGATAGAAAGGGAAGGGGGTGAAAAACTCAGAAATCTGGTTAGGAGCTGCGATAGATGCAGCCGCTGTAAGACAATGGCTATGCAAACAGAGAGTGACGTCAGAACAGGGGGGGAGAGAGAGCTGTAAAAAGACTGATGGACTACTGCTGGCAGATGGAGGGAGAGGGGGGGAGGCAAGGAGGGAGAAGGGGGGAGAGTTGAGAGGAAACAGGACAGGGAAGATCGAGAAATGGAAGTGCAGGAGTCGAAGAGGGGGAATGGAAATAGAAGGGCATTAGGGAAAAAGGTAAATAAAAGGAATAAGGAAGGAAAGGAAAGGGAAAAGGGAACAGGGAAAGGGGGAGGATAAGATGTTATAGAGGGGGAGACGGATAAAGAGATACAGGGGGGAGGAGGAAGGCAGCTGGGGCTGAGAGGGAACTGGAGAAACAGAGCGGGAAGCAGGCCAATCAAAACGGTTTGTCTACTTTGGAGGCAAAAAAAGCCATCCGATTCTGGGGGTGGGGGGGGGGGGGGTCTGTCATCTCGACAAATTGAAAAGAGTACAGGACACTGCTGTGTTTACCTGCAGTTAATAACACACACACACACACACACAACCTGTGAAACACTTTGTACAATATATTTTAAAAAAAATCAACTCACAGGTGTCGTATTATATCATATCTTATTTTTGTTGTTTTCATTTCCGTTCAACAGATGAAGTGAATATAATTAAAAAGTATTTGATTTAAATGAATAAACAAAACCACGACTGAGACATTCAAATCTTTCAAAACCACACGCCTCGGCAAAATGCATCGCATGTCCCGAGATGTATTTAAATAGGTTTCCAACCACGTGAGTGACCGAGCATTTATTTAGTTTCTGCACGCTCTGGAACCGGCTGTTTCTAAATCAGGACTGATCATAGGACCCCTCCCACAGAATACAAATCATATCTACCAGAAGACCAATAAAGCTGAAAGTACAGCTGATTAAAGTGGAAACAAAGCAGAGATGTGACATTTCAAATTAATATATTTTTGGGCGATTTTGCAATAAGCTGCATTGCATCATATATCAACTGGAAGTTAAACACTTATGGTGTTGTCATTCACCTCCTTGAAATGCATGAATACGGTGCACTTTGTGAGTTAAATAAAGAGGTTACATATGGAAATTGTGTGCTCTTGTAAATCATTTCTGGTTACACACACACACCATGTATACATCACATTGACTTATATGCATTTCCTGGAGACTTATCCTAACCAACACATGCCTAACCCTAACCAAGTCTTCACCCTAAAATTAATGATTCCCCTCATGGCGAGGTACACACACACACACACACACACACACACACACACACACACACACACACACACACACACACACACACACCACACACACACACACACACACACACACACACACACACACACACACACACACACACACACACACACACACACACACACACACACACACACACACACACACACACACACACACACACCACACACACACACACACACACACACACACACACACACACACACACACACACACACACACACACACACACACACACACACACACACACACACACACACACACACACACACACACACACACACACACACACACACACACACACACACACACACACACACACACACACACACACACACACACACACACACACACACACACACACACACACACACACACACACACACTTCATTGCTGAGAAGTGTTAAAAAAATGCTGGTTAATATGAAATGAACTGGACGGACACATAAGACTACGGTGGGTCACACCTATGTGTGTGCTCGGGCAGGGCCTCGCCGTGTCCGGCCGCCCCGCAGACCCCACGCAGCAACCAGGAAACGACACCAGCAAGCCAGCTCACACTGTCCGCTCCAGCAGCGAGACCCGCCAACACGGCACCCAGACCCCACGCAGTAATTTTGTTATTACTGGTGTCATTTTCTGGTTGCTAACTAACGCCATTGTAACACATTGATCACTGATGTTCCGCTGTAACGGTGGTTGACTAATCAGAACAGAGTGGGCGAGCTGACCAATCAGAGCACACTGGGCTCATAGGGAGAGGGGGGGGGGGGGGGCAGGAGCTCCACCAAGCCGCGTAGGACAGAGAGTGAATACACATACTATACAGAGATGCTGTGAGAAACCAATGTGAGTTTGGAACATTGAGCAATATAAATCTATTCTAGTAGACCTCAACACTGGAATTATGATCAGTAGAAATGGCCATGACATGGGACCTTTAAATGGACAGAAACAATTAAGGGGTTTGAAATTGTAAATCTGCTATCCTTCACAAATCATGGTTTGTCACATGGCTGCTTTATTCGAGACATGTGAACCCTTTTCCGAGCATTACATCTAAATGAATGAAGTGAGGCTGCCTTTTTCACGATGCATGGATACCCCGATGTGCATGTAGCGAACACGCTGCACGTGATTAGTCTCATTATTTATGCATTCTGTGAAACTTGAATGAAGTATGAAGCCTTTAAATGTAGTAAAGTGCACCCAGAAGCAGTGAGTGTGCAGCAGTGATGGACGTACAGCAGCCTGCTAACCTAAAGAGACGGGAGGTCAGCTGTGAATGGGGTGAAGCTAGCTAGCATGTGGATTAGCATCGCGGCTGAATAGAGGAGTGTGTACCGACGGAGGCCTCGGTTCTTTTGTGTCTCACACCCTCCGTCACCCTCCTCCTCCTCCTCCTCCTCCTCCACTAACGTCTTTGTCCTTCAGGCAGGAGGCCCCCTCTCTACTCCTGCTGCACTGCAAAAAATGAGTAGAATTGTTCAAATATATACATTTGGGATGTCCCAACCAAGATTTGTGTTATGTCCTGATCTCAATTAGAGTCGTTTAATATTGGTAATGTGCTAATAAGGATATGGTGATAATATGTTCCTGACATATTGAAATAAAAGATGTGGCTTGTTTACTAGACACCCACTGGTGAATGTACAACGTTTCTATGTGCCATGCAGTAACAGGCTATATGCAGGAATCCTGAAGTCAAATGTAAAACCTTTCAAGACCTTTTTTAAGACCCTTTCCATACATTTTAAGACCTCGTCGCCACTTCGAGTTCTAACCGGTTACCTTGGCGACACACTTCACCTCACATTGACTATACACAGTATTGATTGTCCTTCCTCCTTATCTTCCAACCATTTGGACGCAGACTTGCATTTCCCCATAACGATGTTGCTTAGCAACCGGCGTAAACGGCGCTTCGCGCGCTATCAAGCAGTGAGCGTGCGATGTCCCGTTCAGATGACGTCAAACCCAACGGGATGCCATCAATAAACTACAGAATCACACTACACACCTACGCCATGATTACATTCAGGCAGACTGTAGAACACAACCTCTTTGGACCATTTATATACTTATTGAAAACAAGCTACAAAATGTAACACCTTGGGAAATGCTGTTTAATACTTTTTAATAGCCTTCATTTTCGCTAAATTGATTTATCAACTTTTAATACTTTTTAAGACACCCTGAGTAATGCGAGTAGTTTTGCCTAACTTTTGCTTTTTAGTTCTTGCGATTGCATTAATGCCAACATTTCTTTTGTCACAGATCTTTCTTTTCTGCAATATTCCCATGTCCAATTGAAAATTCCTATTGCCTTTGGTCGAGGAAGCCCTTAAGATGCTCACTTCCGTGTCGGCCTACAGTAATTCACTTCAGAAACACTTTTTGTTAAAAAAAAAAAATGTCATCTGTGGAAGCCGTGGCGCTGTAAAAAGCACGACCAATCATCTGCCTCGGCCCGGCTAAAGTAACTGGATGGCCTACCTGCCTGTCAGCCTTCCATCGGGGCACAAACTTATCTCGTGTCCTCATTGGTCATGTGCGCGTTGGTGTGTGTTGGGGGAGGGGCTCTGTAAGGAAATTCTAGCGCACTCGAGCTGGTTTCTCCATTCTTACCTACCCTACCTTTAACCAAACACAGACAAATTACTTAGTAAGAAGCTGTTGGCTGAATGTTTTGAAGACTCGTAGAAAATGTGCATCTGAATTTGAAACTAGTGTGACTATCTCCTCCAGCTGTCAGTCTGTACGATTTCAAGACAGAAGAAGACTTGTGAAGATGACTGTTCTTTGCAGTGCACTGCCTCCATCCTCAGAGAACACGTCTCCTGGGGTCATGTTAATTACACGGGGGGGGGGGGATCTCTCTCAAACACTCTTGAGAGACGAGGAGGGGGAGAGCTGGGATCTGTGCGATTCACTGCCATCTGTAATCTCATTCAGTGTGAACAGCTCTCACGTCAGCTTTTCACAAATCCTGCCACTCATTGGCACTGGGAAGATCTGAATGTGGATCAGACAACTCAAGATGGAGGGATATTGTACTGATGAGATAATCAGGAGTGTTACAGCCGCTGCCTTCCTGGGACTGTTAACTTCCAGTGCGTGCGTGCGCGTGCGTGCGTGTGTGCGTGCATGAGCTGCGCCGTTCTCCTGATGCAATTGGCCGTCCCGCCCTCGCAACGTCCGAAACGGTGATGGACTGACATCATCCAATTCCCACCCGCTTCCGGAACGTCATGCGGGGGAGGAGTACAAAGGACGGGGACGAAGATCATTCTGGAGGCTCTGTGTTGATAGACAGATGCCTCTAGCCTCTTGTTGTGTTTACTCATTGTGCTCGTTAACACTGCGAATCACCTGTGTTTAGTATACTGCTTAGCAGTGTGTACTTTGTGTTGTGTGATTAGTATACTGTTTAGCAGTGTGTGTTTAGTATTGTGTGTTTAGTGAAGTATGTTAGCTCAAGTATGTTAGCTTAGACCCAGATTAGCGTAGCGCCTGTTGATCCGCAGCAGCTGTGTTTTTGTGCAGCCTTTTCATTTACATGTACCACGTTTAGGCCCCTGTCACACTGTCCCGAAGTTGACACCCGATGGACACACGAATATGGAATTGTGAATTTCGCACGAAGATGGCCCCGAACCACACACGAAGGCAACATTTACATTACATTTAAGACAACTGCAACGAAAGTAACAAAAACCATTATGTTACAGTACTATGATACTGTACTGATATCTTCAAACTTTGTTCTTTACTTTATCCATCTTTATATGTAGAAAATATTACGTTTTCTCCGTAATGTTGTTTCCATAGCAACAACAACTTCCTGTCAACTCTCCTTCAAAATAATATATTATATCCTTTTCCGTTTCACAGAACACAAATTGGGTTATTTACATAATATGTTTACATGATTTTGTTGTGCAATAAAACAACCAGATGGACACACGATAAAGGAAATGTTCAAATTCGGCTCTGATCGTAGCAACATCGGGCCATTCGTGAGGGCATCTTAAGCCATCGTATGACCGTCGGTGTTGTTTCTCAGGCTCCGGCAGCAACTCCGTGAGCGGTGGCAAAATCTTTGGCATGCCAAAAAATTGCTGAAGGACCTTGCGAAGGTTCATTTTCGTGTTGAATTCGTGTGTCAATTTTGCCCTTCGTAAGGCCATCGTGAGGGCATCTTGTTATCATCGGTGCCATCGGGCATTCGCCCCGATCAGAGTGCCTTACGAAGTTGCCGCTCATGAAGTTGCTGCCGGAGCCTGAGAAACTCCACCGACGGTCATACGATGGCTCAAGATGCCCTCACGAATGGCTCGATGTTGTTACGATCAGAGCCGAATTTGAACATTTCCTTTATCGTGTGTCCATCGGGTGTCAATTTCGGGACAGTGTGACAGGGGCTTTAACGTGAGGTTTTGTTTTCCCTTTTATTTTTACTCTGTATGATCTGCCAAACTCCCTTTTGGAGTCCTCCTTTGTTTGTTCTATAGTTAAGCCGGCGCCGTTGGCCCTTTTGTTTATTTCAGGCTGTTTGTCTGCCATTATGTTTTACACTGGGTTATAATAAAGCCACTTATAATTATTACCAATTCCACTCTGGTTGTGTTGCTTCCCTTTGGTTCCCCTAGCCCAGTAGGGAACGTTACAAGGAGCTTTTTACAAAATTACCAATGTCCGAATTAGGTTTACCACCTGGTTTTTAATTACTAGCAACTGGATCAACACAAGGAAAGGTTTACTAAAATGTGTTACTCTATTTGAGTTGCCTGTCAGAGCGTCTTCTGCCAAAACATTCAGTGATAGGGTTAGGGTAACCCTGAGGAAACTAGGGCTGTCCGGAATACCATTTTGCGGGCTCCGGATATTCGGTAGTAATCAGCAGCGAATATTCGGCCCGCAATATATGGCTTCCTATTTTGTATGGTCATGCTTTTATTTTGAAGGAGAGTTAGTGCTGTTGACAGGAAGTTGTTGCTGCCATGGAAACAACGTGACGGAGATTAACGGAGAGCCACAAGCTCTTACGTTGATATTGGAGTTTTCAATAAATTCAATGTGGCAGCCGCAGTGCAGTGCCGCTGCCAAAAAAAAAAGAATATCCGAATAACGAAATTGAAACCCGAATAGTACTCCAACGAACTAATATTCGGATATTCGGGTACAGCCCTAGAGGAAACATAGTAACAAGCTTTGTATCCAACGGTTCGAGACACTTCATTTCATTCATAAATGTCAAGCCTGAATAAGCTCACACTCAAAGTATTTTTACGATATGAACTGAACAAACTAACTGGACATCTGGCAGTATCGTGCTTCCCAATTCATTCAGTGTTCAGAAGTGTCAAAATGCCGGACCAACACACACTTTTCACGGTTATTTTGTTGACAGAGGAATCAAGAATATTACATTAACGTCACTCAACATGACTTGTTCACTTACAGATTTGGTTTTGGTTCCAAAATCCGAAAATTAGTTAGCATTTTTGTACTTCAAAGTTCCCTCGTATCAAATTCAAAGGGTTTTTTGAATGAGATTTTGGATAGATGCTTGAATAAGATCTGTGTTACCATTTCAAATTTGGTTCTATGAAATAAAACACATCAGTAATTACGCTGTTGAATGTCCAAAGCGTCCATGTGTCTTAAAAATGTCGATGCTAACAAGTGGCCAAATGAGAAATACTACACTTCATCACATCAAACATTAGCCTTCCTTAGCTTAGTCGTGGAGAAATGAAAGCCTGATAAACTTTGTTAATAGCATTGTTAGCCATTTTCTTCAGGCAATTTCATTAATTGGTCCATAAAACAAATGCGAGATCGGCCATGAAAGGCTACAAAACCAAGACAAATCATCTTGCCTCTGACTGACGGTGCAGAGCCGCTCACCGTCAGCCTCTTTCTCTCCAGTCAGAGTGTGTTTGAGTCACACACACTCACACTGATTATTAGGATGCAAACCCATCACAGCGCTGAAACCCAGGTGAACGGGAGGTGCTAATTGGGTCAGACACCGAGTAATGGAACGATGCAGCCGCTCAATGACTGCTTTACTTAAAACAGCGCACTTCACCTGCTCTCACTGCATTGATGAGCCATTTATTCCTGAACAATGCACACCTCACCCCACTCCCATCACTAAGTGCCACCCCGACGAAAAAAAAGGAAAAAAACATCTCCTCCTGGTTGCTAGGGAACTGAAAAATAAGCGTGAGAGGAGTGTGGCCGTCGTTCGGAAAGAGGAGAAATAAGGAAAAGGATCAAAGGAGGATGACGTAGGAGCTGTAAGAGAAGCTGAGATACTCCTCAACATTTGGTGATAGTAATGAGGTAATGAGGTAGGGCTGCTCGATTATGGCAAAAATCATAATCTCGATTATTTGGGTCAATAATTGATATCACGATTATTATATTATCACTTTGAAAACATCAATTTATTGGAAACAAAAATGTGTAGTATGTTTTTAACAGTTGATTACCCTGAACTTTAAGTGTAATTCAATTGAAAAACCAATAAAAAAATATATAATATATTTTTTTTTAAATAAATAATAATAATTAAAAAAAATCGTTTTATTTCGATTATGTTTTCCTAATCGTTGCAAGCCAAAATTGTAATTGCGAAAACTAGAAAAAAACGATCACCACAAAGATTCATTATATTCACATTCACTGTCTACCAGCGTCAACGTCTATATTATATCCTGTCCTTGACGTATTCTACGAAAACTGAGCACTCTTTAGCATTAATCACAGATACTAGCAATTTGGTACATTTTCCAACTAGGGATGAAATGATATTGAATTTTATAGCAGAAAAATATATTTGATTGGGATATTAGTGAATATATCTACACTTGAGGGCCCTGCTGTCATTCATGGTAGAGAAGTAACAAATAGAGCCGTATTGAAAGATGTATGTACAAAACATAAGACTCAGAAAAATATTCTCAGAAAAGGATCAGGGAAGAAAATTACTTTTGCCCTTAGGCCTTTATGTGTTGCTCTACCTAAACATTTCCACAGCTTAATAGATTTTAGAAAAATACCAGGATGTCATAATCACGGCTGGTTCCCCCTCAATGCTTCTGTTCGAGTTGAAAAACCACTCAGCCAGAAGCATGTTTGCTGGGGGACAGATTTAGCATTTCAATGGTGGTCATTTCCTGATCTAATGAGGATGAATTTACAGCACTGAAAGCCAGCTGGTGTGAAAACATGGATTGTGTCCACCACATTCACAGAGCAGACATCAGCAGGGACTGGCAGGGCTTTTGATAAGCAGACAATCATCCCCCCCCCCCCCCCCCCCCCCCCCCCCCCCCCGTTTGTCTTCAGAGAACCCAGACTCCGGCACAAAGGGAAGGTCGGAGAGGCTTTTGATTACCTCCACTGGGTCACAATTCAACCACAGCGGCATCATTCACATAACTGGGTCAGGAAACGCTGCCACCACCTGGTCAACATGAGGAACTTCTGCAGAGAAGTCCACTGAAGCATGGCCACCCAATGAAATCAAATCAACCACAGTCTACTGGTCTGATACAGAGACATTTAAATATGAATGTCAAGACAATAAACCAAAAAACCGAAACTAGAAATGTGCTTTAACTTCAATAGACTTGGAAAAAACCTTCCCATCAATGAATAGCTCCTGAGACAGAAACCCGTTGGAGCGAATGCACAAAGAAATGAAGGTTGATAAGAGACAGGAGCAGTGGGTCGTCACTTCTTCTTCAGCAGCTCCTTTGAATGGGACTCATCTGAAGAGCTCATGCACAAAGAATGGATTCATCTGTCTTGAATCTGAACCAGGAGACGTTTGCTAAGCACCGTTTCTCTTTTTTCAACTGTGTCCTGCTTCGTTACCTCGTAAATATATGGACTAAGAAGTGGAAGCAAAGAGAAAGTACGTATGTGAAGAGTAGATCAGGTGTTTCTCCGATCCGATGAGGAGGTCTTGAGGGTGGATATGTCCTCTGCTTTGGGTTGTGTTAGTTGGAACTTAGCACATTATATTACTGTTGTTTGTGGACATTAACAAGGCAGAGAGGATCTGTTGGGCGAGGGAAGTGCACGCAACTGCTTTTCAGTTAAACAAAGGTTTTTCATCTTTTAAAATCTTAAGTCAATGGAAGGTGGATTGTTGAGGAGACAGGACTTAAAGCTAAATCTAAACTAACAAAATAATATGATGGATGTTAAGGCCCGGACGCACAGAGCCGATTTCGGCCGTCGATAGATGTCTGGCCGTCGATGAGCGTCCTGTAGCCCTACTCAGATTGGTGTGTCCCGCACCGTTGTGTCTTTTCGGCCGTGCCGACACCTTCCGCCGCCGATTCAACATTCATTCGATTCAGCAAAGTAAATCACTCGGATTGGCTGTTCAGCTTAGCGAATCAGTGCATGAGAAGCGAAACGGAAGTGAAGAAGGAACCCACAGACGGCTTTTTAATTTTCCAGTACCGCACAAAACATGTTTTCGATAAGTCGTTATGTGAAACAGTCCGTGATGGACGAGAGTGAAAATGGAACGCACGCTATTTGTTATTTGTATGTATCATGCAGTCTGTCTTCCGGTTGCCTCTTCTGAATGACGAATACACACTACTGCCGCCTGCTGGTAAGGAGAGTTATTGCCACTCACGCATGCGCAGTTCGTACGTGCTACTTGGCCGTCGGCTGAAGTCTTTGCGGTGTGTTCCAGTGTGACTCTTTGGCCAAGACGCAGGAGACGTGAGGCGACACAACAATCGGGTCCGTCGGGAGTCAGGGGAAATGACTGAGGTTTTCAAGCAAGCCAAGCTGGCATTTGCACCAAAAGCAACAGTCCGTGACAACGATTACTTACACACATTCACACCAGAAAGTGTCAAGTACAACTAGTGCTTCCCTGCTGCCACGAACCACTTCCACAACTCACATTTTGATTCTCACATTTCACACTCTCACCCGTGAAGCACATGACCCATTAAAGAAAATACTTCACTTTACCCACTGAGATGCTTTCTGATACGGTATAATCTTTGGTTCGTCTCAATCTTCTATCTAAAAAATATAATTGGAAACTGGAAAGACACAACTTAGCAAACTGCTTATAATCTTTTTATAACTTTTAAAAACGTTGTCACATGTTACATATTTTCATCACATTGTGCAGCCCTACCAGAATCTACAAAGCTGTAATTTAATGCTATTAAAACACATAATTTGTCTAAATTCTGATTAATGAGTAAAGTAAATAGGTCAGGAGCAATGTGTCTTAGGGTTTACATATATTGAAATATGTGCAGTCAGTCAAAACTGGAGAATGTAAAGTCCATTTAAATACGGACAGATCGTTCATCAAACTGTACGCAAAACACCAGGATGAGGAACAGAGAGGTGAGAAAACACACACCTGGCTCTCTGCCTTGTCAGATTGACTAATCTCTCTGGCATTTCACCAACCCTTGTACAGAGTTTATATATACCTGTTTGTTTTTGGGTGTCCGGCACCTAGATTGAGTGTTCTGCTGCGGTGAAACAAAGGTTTTGCTTTAATTATTAAGCCAGACCTGCTGCCAAAGTGTATTTAAACTCCTCCGCAGTTACAGAAAGAAGTGAAAGAAAGTGGAAATTGTACAAGTCAAGACAATTTAATCATCCTCTATCCTAAAAAACATTATGTCCCCCAGACAGAGAGGCTAGTTTATTGAGTTGCAAACATTGTACATCCCTAGTTGATGGTAATGTATTAAGTTGGTGTATTTCACAAGGTATTTCATTTCTAAAAAACACGACACACTCAGATGACACTGATGGTACAGAATACTAAAAATGTTCCTCTTACTGAGCTCCAGCTCCTTTTGCACACAACCCACATCTCAACTTTTGACCAAGCTTTAAAAATCCTTTCAACTCTCGATGTCTAGGAGCTTATCTTTATCTAGCTCTCAATCTGCACGACTGCTTTCCATTAAGTGAGTGGAATACATCTATCCAGGCTTTTACCTGGATTCACCTCATGACTGTTCTTCAGCAGCACTTTCACTTTTTAAGACAGTCTCGGTTCCTCAACCTTTCCCTCACTGGCATGATGGTTCAGATATTACTTTAGAGGGTTTTACTTAAATCACCACTTTGGGCGCATCTAGGTGCAAAAGTCCAAAGGGTAATCCGGGCTTAATGATGCTGATATAGAGTGGTGCGAGAATGGGTCCAAAAGAACGGCTAGTTAGCATTTTACCACAAGTTCCCTCGCCTCAAAGTCAGCGGTTTTCTTAAACGTATTTGAGGTATACGGACTGAAATTACGTCTTGAAGATAAGAGATTTTCAGGATTCAATCTACGACAAAACATCTCTCAGTAAATACCTCAAATCAGAAATGTCCGAAGCATCTATGTGTCTTAAAAACATTGGTTGATAACAAGTTACTTAAAGGTGGTGTATGTAATGTATTTCAGAAACACTTTTTGTTATATTCCATGGAATGCTCTTAACATCCCGATAGCAATGAATACAAGTGCTTTGACAATAAATACATTTCATCTGTGGAAGCTGTAGCGCTGTGAAAAGCACGACCAATCATCTGAGCCGGGCCCGCTAAAGTAACTGGATGGCCTACCTGCCTGTCAGCCTTCCATCGGGGCACACACTTATCTCTGCCCTCATTGGTCATGTGCGCGTTCGTGTGTGTTGGAGGAGGAGCTCTGTAAGGAAGTGGCAGATTTGTTCCGGTTTACCTACCCCACCTTTAATGAGACTACAAAACGTGATCACTCCAAATATTAGCAGCGTTTAGCTTAGCGGTGGTGACGTGAAGTCATGTGCCCAAAACCAAATGGAGAAATCCCATTGCTTTTTATCGAAGGAGCCCTTATGAAGCTAACTTTCACAACATACTACAAAAAGGTATCATGACTGAACCATTATATTCTCCAAGTCAACAGGTTAACTTATTTAACACTACATGTTTTTAAAGCTCGGTTGGATGCTACACAATCAGATGCTGTTGGTACCTGTACATGTGGTTAAATATGTAAATTGTAATCCCTGTACATGTTGCTGTATGATGTCCTTTTGTTGTTCTGTTGTTTATGTGTTTATGTCTTCTTGTGGAACCTACTGCTGCAGGTCTCCCTTGAAAAAGAGATAATTGATTTCAATGGGATTTGACCTGGATAAATAAAGGTTTTGAATTGAATTGAATTTGTGGCAGGGTGACTGATACTTCACAAATTCATCATGGCTGCACCACGATATTCTCAATGTGTACGGCTGATTAAAAGCAGACAGAACATGGATGCAAAACAGATTGTGGATTTTATTTTCCTAGGCATGGCAGGGGCAGCCTTCAAAGGTAGAGCACACATGTCTGTCTGAGATCATGTTACCAAAGCAGTGCACAGGTTCTAAATAAAGGTCCCTGACCAGTCTGATCTGGCTTTGTGGTGAATATGTGCTGCGTCTGTCTGTCTGTCTGTCTGTCTGTCTGTCTGTCTGTCTGTCTGTCTGTCTGTCTGTCTGTCTGTCTGTCTGTCTGTCTGTCTGTCTGTGTGTGTGTGTACCCACTGAGACGGTACAATCTTTGGTTCGTCTCAATCTTCTATCTCAAAAATATAATTATTTTTAATGTAACAAGCCATGTCTTGTCTTTGTAATAGTATATTGGAAACTGGAAAGACACAACTTAGCAAACTGCTTATAATCTTTTTATAACTTTTAAAAACGTTGTCACGTGATACATATTTTCATCACATTGTGCAGCCCTACCAGAATCTACAAAGCTGTAATTTAATGCTATTAAAAACACATCATTTGTCTAAATTCTGTTTAATGAGTAAAGTAAATAGGTCAGGTGCATTGTGTGTTAGGGTTTACATATATTGAAATATGTGCAGTCAGTCAAAACTGGAGAATGTAAAGTCCATTTAAATACGGACAGATCGTTCATCAAACTGTGTCTGTACGCAAAACACCAGGATGTGTGTGTGTGTGTGTGTGTGTGTGTGTGTGTGTGTGTGTGTGTGTGTGTGTGTGTGTGTGTGTGTGTGTGTGTGTGTGTGTGATATGCAGCCAACTCACACGGTTTCTTTATAGTCTTTAGTTATAAGAGTACTGATACTGAACCTTGATTGTGGATTGGTTGTGTACTTTCCCAGGGTTATTTTTATATTTGTTAAAGTCTATTAATTGTTTGCAGAGCGGAGGAATTATCTTGTTCTTACTGTAGAGGCTTCAATGTCCCGGTCCTGGTCAGAAATCCTTTTGCAGTAAAAAGGTTGTCAAAAGCAATTCCAGACTTCAAAGACTTTTTATTGTTGATATGAATTCTCTGGGGGATAGGAAGCCTGGGAAAGAAGCCCAGCAGCATCTGTCTGAACCCAAAACAAGTTATTATCAGTGGTCTTCAACACGGAGTCTGCCAGCATTCTCCACAGAAACATCAAGACACATGATATCCATTTCTTCCCTGCCAGCTCCAATGGTCCATGAAGGCTACTAGCAGCTGATTTAGTGCCACAAAATGCTCAGTAAATCCCTCTTTACGCTCTGACCTTTTGAGTCTTCTGGCTGCACAATGTGCGGATACAGCCCTATTCGGGTAGGGCTGTCCCCGAATATTCCACTATTCGTTCGTTGGCCAACTATTCGGGTATCAATTTCATTATTCGGATATTTCAAATGTATGCTATCAATAAAGGGGAATTGCCATATTCTTATACTATATTTATACTTTTGAATTGCACTGTTAAAATGCGGAAATATATACAATCTCAGCCTGTGCTCCTGACATCGCGTTCACTCACAGTCACGAACGAAGACGGCACGCTTCACCTCGCTTCAACCACAAAATGCCGAAGACTTCAGCTGTGTGGGACCATTTTAAATTGGACGACGGTAAAAAGAAGGCAGTGTGCCAAATATGTGATAAGAAACTGGCCTACCACGGTGGCACAACAACTCTGAAGTAGTAGCTTAGCTGTTGTGAAGTTGCCATGATGAACCTGCTTTATCCGCCGTTTAAACAGTAACGTTACACATGATAAAATTGTGCACTTACTTTGCTTGGAAAATAGTTGCAAGCAACCGAATTGTTTTTTTATATTAGTTTTTCAATTTTATCCGAATAGTGAAAATAATAAGAGTAATGTGGGAACATCTGGGGCTAAGGCAATTATTGGCATAAAGTTGAGTAGCTCAGCCTAATAATAAATTGTGTCCATGTGCATCCCAGCCATCAACATCCTCAACAATACAGCAGACCCTACAGTTCCAAAAACCGCTAACAGAGAAAAGAAAGATAGAGATAACAGATGCCATAGTAGATTTCATCGCTATGGATATGAGACCCATTTACATAGTCGAAGGCGAAGGCTTCAGAAAATTAATGAAGAAGATGGAGCCCGGCTACACTGTCCCCAAACGCTCCAGTATTTTAGATGCCATGTCTCTGAAGTACAGCGATCAACGAGACCAAATTGTAACTCAGATTGAAAACTCAACTGCCGTAAGTTTTACAACGGACATTTGGACCTCGGTGCGTATGGAGGCGTATATGGCTGTCACCTGTCATTTCATAACTCGGAGTGGAAACTCTGTAACTTTGTTTTGGAAACCAAAGTAATGGAAGTAAACCATACGGGAGTAAACATTGCAGAACAGCTTGGAGAAGTGGCGGACGCCTTTGCCATTCCGAATTATAAGCGAGTAGCCGTTGTCCACGATAATGCCAGCAACATGAAGCTGTGCACAGAGATGCTGAAGAAAGAACCAGAGAAATGGGGCAACGTTCAAGGGGTCTACTGCTCAGGACACACGCTACAGCTGTGCATAAATACAGCCCTAAAACAGGACAGAATACGCCGCACAGTTGCGGCTGCCAGGAATCTCGTGGGACACTTCAGAAAAAGTCCAAAGGCTACAGCTGCGTTGAAAGACAAACAAAAGCAGCAGAATGTTGTAGTGCACACACTCACAAATGACGTCGCTACTCGATGGAACTCTACGTGTGAAATGCTTGACCGACTGGTGGAGCAACGATGGCCAGTGACAGCCGTTTTGTCAGATCCCAGCATCACGAAGAATGCAGATCGCACCCTGGACCTGACAGCAGACCAGTGGAAACTGGCACAGGAGACAGCAGAAGTGCTGGGGCCCCTAATCACGCTCATAGAACTGCTATCTCAGGAGGAGAACGTGTCGTTGTCTGCAACAATGCAAATGCTCTTTAACCTGAAGAGACGCCACCTGCACATCAGAACTATAATGCCTTTTTCCATCCAAAGTCCGGAGACAATGTTTTTCGCCAACTGTGCCACAAACGACGTATTGCAAACTGTATAAGGGATCTACTTTAGTTTAACCTTGAAAGTGCAAACTCAGCATGATAATGAAGGGACTCAAAAGAGATGACGGTGTGAGGATTTGACAGAAGGATTATCATTATTTAGGCAACACAAACTCTGAAATACAAGCATACAGGACTAGGGATGCATATCGTTGACTTTTTTACGATACCGATACCACTGAACGATACCGATACTCAACCGATACATATCGTGATACTTTGAAAATCACTCCAATGAAGCGCTTTAAGATATAGTTAACATGTCAAATGAATATTAAATTCAATTGTGGGACTTCTTGGACCTTTTAGTTCTGAACAAACAATGAAAAAACATGAAGAAAACCGAGTATGGAATATCATTAGGTGTGCCGCGTGAGTAGCACATCTTGTCAATGCTAACAGACCGTTACAGCTCCGTTATAATTAATGTTAAACCTGAGATTCGACTAGAGAACAAATACATAATAGAATAATGGTCATGAGATCTCGGCATTGCACAAACAAACAAATCTCATCTTTAAAATCAACATTTGCCTTCACTGGTGAGAGAAAACAAATCCCATCACAGTTCATTTGTGGGACTTACCTTTCTAGTGTTGAACAAACAATGAAAAATACATAAAATATGAAGACAAACGATTATGCAATCTAATTTATAACACCCGCCATCACGGGCCACGGACTCACTTTTTTTTTTTTTTAAAGTATCGAAACCGGATCTGATTTCGGTACGGTATACTGTAGCCACCAGTAACCGGTATTTCGGTAATACCGGATACCGGTATGCATCCCTATACAGGACGCAGAGGATGATGGTGCAAGTCCTTCAACATTAAAACATGTCTACACCACTGTTCCCATTATATCACCTGAGTGGTTTCTTAAGTTGTTTTTCTGCTATGCAGTTCATCAGTTGGTCACGAGTCTTAAGCTGCATTCACATCATACACAGTCAAACGGATCTGCGCAACGTTGCAATCGTGTTTCAACGGAGAGAGCAGTGCCGAGCGAATAGGCGAAAAATTGCTCTCAAAGTTTACATTTTTTCAATTTGGAAACCTTGCTTATTGCTGACCTTTTGACGAGCAACCAATCAGATGACAGCTGTATGTAGCACCGCAAGAAAGCAGGGGAGGTAACCATGAAAAACAAAACTTTGTGTATCATGTGAATACAGCTTTATAGATCGATAAAGACACACACAAATGGGTCTACTGGATAAAGTAGGGTTGTCACAATTGACCACATTTCTGCTTTTACTTTCTATTTTATGGTCATGATTTCGTCATAAAAGAAATTCCATTGTGACACTTCTAATGAAAAGGAAACTCAAAAGAACCACAGGCTGGTAATTGACAAAGAAGAAGTGAGGACACGTAACAATAGTAGTGTCAGAATTAAACAGACTATCATTTTAGTCGTAAGTCACACGAAAAAGAAGTGGGAATATTACGACGTGATTATTCTAGGGTTTGATCAGGTTTTCCTTTTTTAAAACATATAGTCTTGTCTAGGGATGGGTACCGAGCCCCGGTATTAAACGAGCCCCCGGGGCGGAATTATTAAAGACCGTGGTACCGTTAAGCTCCGACGTTATCGGTCTTTTTGTATTATTGCTACATAAACATTATATTGCAGTTTTAGTTTCGCCAACTCCGTTTCTAATATGCAAAATACGACTACAAAATGCGTCTATGATGTATTTGGCCGTCGGCTGAAGTCTTTGCGGTGTGGCCAAGACGCAGAGACGCGAGGAGACACAACAGTCGGGGGTCCGTCTGTGTCAGTTCTTTGGTGTCAGCTTGGGGCGTCCGGGCCTTTAAGTATGCCTCAATCTTCCTCCAGAAGGGCCCCACCTGTGTTGCTCTGTACCACTGTATTGTTGCAGTAAATACTTGTTTTTTACAGTTCTGTACATTCATATTATTTATAATTTGTTTAGTTAATTTACCTTTTTTTTCTCAAAAGAACCGATAAGAGTACCGTTAAAGGACAAGATCGATAAAAGTAGTAGTACCGTTAAAACCTTAACGATACCCATCCCCAGTCTGTTAACAGTGTTAGAAATTAAAATCAATGTTTTGATAGCATAATGTACCTTAAACATACCGTCAGTTTAAATGCTGTTTTATACTGAAAAACCAGAAGTTCCTGAGTACAACCAGTTGTTAAGCTTTTATTCTGAAAATCCTTCATCTCCGGTTAGCATGAGGCTAATATACCATTTACTATAGAGGTGAATTTAGCAGCGATATGAAACACCGAAACCTACTGATTTCAACACTACAACTACAGACGTCGAGATATTATTATTGTTTAATATTAAAAGAAGGTACAGTTTATTGTTATTGTTTACAGATGTGGGTAGCATGTGACAACATCAGGAACGACCGGAAACAAAACTGCCGTGAAGTATTCCCTGTATTTTTTGGAGTATTGATTACAGCGTTCAGAATGTGTTAAATGAAAAGTCATGAAAGAGTTAAGGAAGAGAAAAGGCGTGTTTAGATATATTGAATGTACAATGTCTGTATCCTCTGATATGCGTAACAACGGACATTAAAACGTTGGAGAGCCGGCCCGCAGGGAGGAGCCAGCAGAGGATATATAAACAGCGGGACCTGAGGGGTTCGGCCTCTTTCTTCACCTGCCAGAGACAGAGCTGCTTTTCTGTCGAACAATATTCTGTTTGTAACATAACCGCGCCTTTATTTTAATTAAAGTACCAATTTGAAACCATCTCAGAGACTCCATTTAGTCTCCTTTTTAAGCTTCTCTCCTGGATGCGAGAATAACCAACACAGATAACAACAGGAAATGGCTGATGAAAATAATCATGTATTTTGTTTGATCAGATTAGATCTACTTTATTGATCCCAATTAGTGAAATGGATAGTTTGTCAAAAATATCAAGTTTGGCACTCAGTCCCCAATGGAGCTCATACAAATGATTTAACCTAGTCAACAACCAGAGAGGAAGGTATCAATTAAAAAGACACGTCACAATGACAAATGTCGATATTCAAACACGAAGAAGATAACTAGTTGGTTGTAGGTAAAGTAGTTTTTATCCCCAAGGTAAATCTGTGTCTATCATACTGTTATTAAAGTTATTTAATACACAAGTAGTCTGTGGGATGCCAATAGTCGTTCTGAGAAATAGAAAAAAAAACATTTACTAAATGAAAATAAGAAAAAACCACGTTGTTGGAAAGTGTGTGATAAACCGTCTTGACGGGGGAATGCCACATCATCGTGGTATAAAGGGAACTAGGAAATAAAAACGGTTGTATATGGTGGTGTATATAGGAAGAGGAAGTAGAAGTATGTAGTGAAATCTAATATCCAAATGTAATGTGAGAGCGGTTACCTGCATGTTAGGGAAGCAAATGCTCCAACTAAACATAACCAAGGTCAAACACTCCCCGGTGTTTAATGCCGCGGCCGCATGGAAACATCGCAGCAGATCTAATAATGTGTTTTCATCTATCGTCATCTGCATACTCATTTCCCGGCATGTCAGAAGTACAGCAGGGCTCATTCGATTATGGAAATGTGCTGTTGAGTTGACATAGATTTACATTTTGACTCAGCAGCTCTAACCCAGCAAGAGACATGTCCACCTGCTTAAAGACGTCATTATTCATCTAAATGTGCTGCTTCAATGGATGCCATTAAGTGACCAAGAAATCATTGTTATTTAGAACTATTTGAAAGAAATTGACAAAAGATAATATTTCTATAAAAATAGGAATAATAAAAGGTTGGATAAAATGTTTTATTTCTATAAACAAAGTAAGAATATGCACATTGTACAATATATAACATTTAAAAATGTGTATTTTACAATATGTTATAATATTATGAAAAACACGAAGGTTTTAGACTCGATTCGATTTATTAATTGATGCCAAACTGGGAAATTTATTTATTTATTTTAAGATTATTTATGTCTGTTAATTAGGATATCAAAACAAAGAAGGTTCGATATTTGAGAGGTTTAAAATCCCAGTTATGCAGGGGGGGAAATAATTATTATATAGACTAATCCAGAGGTATGTAGAAGGACTTAGTCAGACTAGAAGGACTTAGTCAGACAGGCTGCAGTATTACATACACGCTGTACATTAACACCTATCATATGCAACAAGTGACACAGTGAGAATTAGCAGCATTAAATCTGTCATATAAACCTCCATTACCATCCACGCTTTTGGTTAAGACTGCTCAGACCCAACTCGTACACACACTACCCTCCTCCACCAGAGCCTGAATACTCTCCTGCCTTCTCTGCTCAGACCCAACTCGTACACACACACTACCCTCCTCCACCAGAGCCTGAATACTCTCCTGCCTTCTCTGCTCAGACCCAACTCGTACACACACACTACCCTCCTCCACCAGAGCCTGAATACTCTCCTGCCTTCTCTGCTCAGACCCAACTCGTACACACACACTACCCTCCTCCACCAGAGCCTGAATACTCTCCTGCCTTCTCTGCTCAGACCCAACTCGTACACACACTACCCTCCTCCACCAGAGCCTGAATACTCTCCTGCCTTCTCTGCTCAGACCCAACTCGTACACACACTACCCTCCTCCACCAGAGCCTGACTACTCTCCTGCCTTCTCTGCTCAGACCCAACTCGTACACACACTACCCTCCTCCACCAGAGCCTGACTACTCTCCTGCCTTCTCTGCTCAGACCCAACTCGTACACACACTACCCTCCTCCACCAGAGCCTGACTACTCTCCTGCCTTCTCTGCTCAGACCCAACTCGTACACACCACTACCCTCCTCCACCAGAGCCTGAATACTCTCCTGCCTTCTCTGCTCAGACCCAACTCGTACACACACTACCCTCCTCCACCAGAGCCTGACTACTCTCCTGCCTTCTCTGCTCAGACCCAACTCGTACACACACTACCCTCCTCCACCAGAGCCTGACTACTCTCCTGCCTTCTCTGCTCAGACCCAACTCGTACACACACTACCCTCCTCCACCAGAGCCTGACTACTCTCCTGCCTTCTCTGCTCAGACCCAACTCGTACACACACTACCCTCCTCCACCAGAGCCTGAATACTCTCCTGCCTTCTCTGCTCAGACCCAACTCGTACACACACTACCCTCCTCCACCAGAGCCTGAATACTCTCCTGCCTTCTCTGCTCAGACCCAACTCGTACACACACTACCCTCCTCCACCAGAGCCTGACTACTCTCCTGCCTTCTCTGCTCAGACCCAACTCGTACACACACTAGGGCTGTCCCGAATACCATTTCTCGGGCTCCGGATATTCGGTAGTAATCAGCAGCGAATATTCGAATATTCGGTGCGGAGATTTTTTTTCATAACACGCTCCGAGACACCTGACAACACACTGTTAAGCAGAAGCGCAGAAAGAGCATACTATTACGATTTATATTTATTTATTGTCTCAGTACTCGCATACATTAAAACTAAATGTGTCCTCTGCATTTAACCCAGCCGCAGTGCAGCGCCGGGGATATAGGCGTAAACAGTAAACGGTATTTACATAAATGAAGAACGAAAAATAAATGAACGAACTGTATGCCAATAATTGCCTTAGCCCAAGATGTTCCCACATCGCTCCTATTATTTTCACTATTCGGATAAAATTGAAAAACTAATATAAAAAAACAATTCGGTTGCTTGCTTGCAACTATTTTCCAAGGATAGTAAGAGCACGATTTTATCATGTGTAACGTTACTGTTTAAACGGCGGATAACGCAGCTTCATCATGGCAACTTGACAACAGCTAAGCTAAGCTAGGCTACTACTTACAGCATCCGGTGACTTTTCAGAGTTGTTGTGCCACCGGCCAGTTTCTTGTCGCATATTTGGCACACTGCCTTCTTCTTACCGTCGTCCAATTTAAAATGGTCCCACACAGCTGGAGTCTTCGGCATTTTGTGTTCAGGTGTGTGAAGCGAGGTGAAGCAAGGAGAAGCGTGCCGTTTGCGTTCGTGACTGTGAGTGAACGCGATGTCAGGAGCACAGGCTGAGATTGTATATATTTCCGCATTTTAACAGTGCAATTCAAAAGTATAAATATAGTATAAGAATATGGAAATTCGCCTTTATTGATAGCATACATTTAGGGGAAAAAAAAAATTTTTGGAAAAAAAATTAAAAAACGAATATCCGAATAATGAAATTGAAACCCGAATAGTTGGCCAACGAACGAATATTCGAATAGTCGAATATTCGGGTACAGCCCTAACACACACTACCCTCCTCCACCAGAGCCTGAATACTCTCCTGCCTTCTCTGCTCAGACCCAACTCGTACACACACTACCCTCCTCCACCAGAGCCTGAATACTCTCCTGCCTTCTCTGCTCAGACCCAACTCGTACACACACTACCCTCCTCCACCAGAGCCTGAATACTCTCCTGCCTTCTCTGCTCAGACCCAACTCGTACACACACTACCCTCCTCCACCAGAGCCTGAATACTCTCCTGCCTTCTCTGCTCAGACCCAACTCGTACACACACTACCCTCCTCCACCAGAGCCTGAATACTCTCCTGCCTTCTCTGCTCAGACCCAACTCGTACACACACTACCCTCCTCCACCAGAGCCTGAATACTCTCCTGCCTTCTCTGCTCAGACCCAACTCGTACACACACTACCCTCCTCCACCAGAGCCTGAATACTCTCCTGCCTTCTCTGCTCAGACCCAACTCGTACACACACTACCCTCCTCCACCAGAGCCTGAATACTCTCCTGCCTTCTCTGCTCAGAGCCAGCTGGCTTTCTCAAAGAGCACATTCTTCCATCTGCTGCTCAGCACAGTCACAAGAGGCTCACCGCTGCTGCGAGAGAGCGTAATGCCAACTGCACCACTGAGCCACAGTGAGTCCCAGCGGAGGTAAACATGAGGTCCACCAGGCCAACAAGCAGTGGGTAACTTGGGATCTCAGCATTTACTCAAGTACTGTACTTAAGTACAATTGTGAAGGACTTAACATAAGTACATCACTTTATTTTCTGCTACTTTGTACTATTCCCAACCACAGTTCAGAGGTAAATCATGTACTTTTCCTCCACTACATAATACCTTTAGTTTCTTCACAGATGTGGATGAATGATGTGAAATATAATCAAGTGTTAAATCAGACTTTAGTTGCACCTGGAGTAAATCCACCAGCTACCCTGCAGTCTACAAAGTACTTCAGACTAGCTGCACCTTCACCAGCTATGAGAACACTTTCATGATCAATCATTATAAAACATATCATAGATATTATTCTAAAATGGACCAATCTGCACAACGACTACTTTCACTGTCTTTCAATATATTTAGATGAGAATACTTTTATACTTTTACTTGAGGAGCATTTTGAATGCAGGACTTTTACTGTGACAGAGTATTCCTACACTCTGGTACTTCTACTTTTACTCAAGTACAACATCTGAGTACTTCTACTTTTACTCAAGTACAAGAGCTGAGTATTTCTACTTTTACTCAAGTACAACATTTGAGTACTTCTACTTTTACTCAAGTACAACATCTGAGTACTTCTACTTTTACTCAAGTACAACATCTGAGTACTTCTACTTTTACTCAAGTACAAGATCTGAGTACTTCTACTTTTACTCAAGTACAAGATCTGAGTGCTTCTACTTTTACTCAAGTACAAGATCTGAGTACTTCTACTTTTACTCAAGTACAAGATCTGAGTACTTCTTCCTCCTCTGGATCTGAGTTACATGTCTGGTTTAAAGTGTGCTGTACATGCGGATGGCTTCCCCCTGCAGACAGACAGCACGAAGCAGACAGACAGCACGAAGCAGACAGACAGCATGAAGCAGACAGACAGCATGAAGCAGACAGACAGCATGAAGCAGACAGACAGCATGAAGCAGACAGACAGCATGAAGCAGACAGACAGCATGAAGCAGCAACACCACCGGCTGACACTGTAAACTCTGCAGTGCCAGATAAGAGATATTGACTCATGATGGAGACCATTAAACAACAATACACTCTGCTCTCTTCAGCTATGGTGCATTGCCAGGAAAACCAATGACATGCTCGGAATGATTGATGCCCCATTATGTAGTTAGAACTAGTCAATTAGCCTGTTTGTCCATGTGTTCAAAGACTATGACACCACTGTTACATTGTACAGCACTTACGTGCAATATGTTCTGCATATATTATTATTACTACTGGCTGCTACTCATAGTTAATCCATCCATTACTGCAACAGGAACCTAAGTAACTATGTGCAATAAGAAATAATAATACTGTTATAAACCACATCTACAATGCTACACGTTTTATGTATTTGATCAATACTGCTGCTACTTCTATCTACATGAATGTGTACTTCTGGAAATTGTAACAAATATAAATACTATGTGCATGCCTATTTTCTTCGTCTCTATCTATACTTTGCTGTAACAACGTAAATGCCCCCTTTGTAGCACGAATAAAAGAATTATGAATTGTGATTCTGTTTTCCATGCATGAGGATTCCCATTTAAACTTAGCTACATGTTAGCCTCTGCTAGCTAACTGCTAGTTTAGCTTTGTAAAATTAACTTTTTTTAAATAAACGTGGACACACTGTGACTCGTTAACACTACACGTGTGTGTGAGCTTACCTCGATGTGTGGGAAGTGTGTTAAATCCTTCTTGGTAGCGGGCATTTCTTCCAGCAGCAGTCCAACATGTGTGTACTTCCAGCAGCAGCAGCAGCAGCAGACTGAGTGCTGTAGACGTGTCTGGCTAGCGTTAGCTCACAGCTAGCCACCGGCTCGCTAACCTGGACAGTTACCTCCCCTCGCCTCTAGACATCGCTGTCGCTGATTTACCTGTATCGTCTTTCGGCAAATCTAACCTGCAGCAACTCAGAACTGATCATATCATTTACAATCATATGTTGGAGCTGTATAATAAATGGGACATACATACATAAACCGTTAATGCTACTGCACAATGAGAGAAGCGTTAGCAGGTGGTCAACTGTAATGGGCCAAACTTCGTCCTTCTGCGCATGCGTTATTCTTCTGCACATCAGGCAAATATCAAAAACATTTTAATGTTATTGCCAAATGTATTTATGTCTACAGGACTATGCTTCTAAAATGTATTTTCTAAATGTAGCGTCACATGTAGCTTAACATATTTCCCTCAAAGAGGTGAGTCACACATGGAAACACAGATTTAACCCTTTGTTGTACCATGATGAACAATAATGAAGAGTTTCAAACTAGAAAATGAATGAAAGCCAATGTGAAGTCACTCTTTTTATAACAAGAACAAGAGTCGCTTATTATTACTGTACAATTTAAGTTAAACTTAGTTCTGTCTGGTTCTTTCTCTGCCATAATCATCACATTTCTCCACAATAAAAAAGTAGTGTAAATTGTCATACTAACTTGAATATACATACATTTGTGTTCAAAGTGGTGACTTTAAAGGTCCCATGACATGGCCATTTCTACTGATCATAATTCCATTGTTGAAGTCTACTAGAATAGATTTACATTGTTCAATGTTCCAAACTCACATTGGTTTCTCACAGCATCTCTGTATAGTACGTGTATTCACTCTTTGTCCTACACGCCTTGTTGGAGCTCCTGCCCCCGCTACCTGTGAGCCCACTGTGCTCTGATTGGTCAGCTCGCCCACTCTGTTCTGATGAGTCCACCAACGTTACAGCGGAACATCAGTGATTATGTGTTACAATGGTGTTTGTTAGCAACCAGGAAATGACACCAGTAATGACAAACAGATGAGAATGCTGCGTGGGGTCTGGGTGCAGTGTTTGCGGGACGTTGCGGGGCTCGCTGCTGCAAGGAGCGGACAGTGTGAGCTGTGTTCATTTCCTGCGGGGGGTGCTGAACAACACCCCCATCTGCGAGGCTCCACTAGCCCCAAAACGCGGCGCACCTACAGTGTAAGCGCGCCACAGTTTCGCCGCAGAGAGGGGCCGTTTCTCAATCGCGAGGATGCTTGCTTGGTAGCACATGTCTTCACTTGCTTCAGAAGCGAGGCAAGAATCCTTCCTGACATTCGGAAAACGAAGAGTGGAACAGGCGAGCAAGTGTGCAGGTGTGCGTCATATGAGAGGCCCCGCCTTACATTTTCACGGCCAGAGTGTGTGGCCGTTTCTCAATCGCGAGGAAACTGGCTTCCAAGCCAATATTTCAAGGATATTACGTCATCGAGTGCCGCCGAAGGACTGTTCCAATCTCCAGCATACTTGGAATTCCACCGAGGCAGCGTCCTTGGTTTGGTGGTAATTTTGAGGCTGCACATGGGTAGACTTCGCGTCCTTCAAATCCCCACAATGCTTTGCGCACGAACCAATTTCCCCAAATCTGTGGTGGAAAATGTAAGGCGGGGCCTCTCATATGACACACACTTGCTAGCCTGTTCCACTCTTCGTTTTCCGAATGCCAGGAAGGATTCTTGCCTAGCTTCTGAAGGAAGTGACTCGGAAGACATGTGCTACCAAGCAAGCATCCTCGCGATTGAGAAACGGCCTGTGTGTGAGGAGCTCCACGGTCCATCTGGGTATGGGCACGTCACTGTACCCATGAAGAAAAAGAGACATCTCCAACGAGGCGTTCAGGGGCAGCAGACAGGTCTTCTCTGTGTTAGAGCTTTACTCCCTACAGGGTGCACTTTGAGGGTGTGTGACTCTGCAGACCGTTTACATGCAGAAAAACCTTCATAACACAAGGAGACGGGTAAGAACCAGAAAAGCATGACATGGGAACTTTAAGACGTTCATATCTTGAAGAAAAGGCATCAACACCATCCTTTATCAGAAGTGTTCTCATCGTCATTTGACCCCTTATAATTAATCAGTTAATAATGCATGAAACCACACAGAGGAAGTCTTTGTGTCCTACAACATCTCATCCAGTTATTAACGGTTCTTCTTGCTAATTATGAACAGTCCTGACACGTGGAATTGCAAATTAGTCAATAAGTCATTTTAAGTGTAAAATAAAGTCCTTTTATTTCAGAAACTGTACTTCAAGAGCTCCCTGACTCTCATCCATCAAGTGAATATTTAAAAATATATATTCACTTAAATAGGATGGCACTAAAGACACATCTGTGCAGTCATATCTTAATAAAACGTACCTGTTCATGCCACCTTTAGGACAAAGTGCAGTGAAATAACCCTAAAGTAAATGAATTCCCTTATATTACACTTGAGTTTATTACTTTTTATCACAATGACGGGAACGAGAAAATCATGAGCGAGTCAGCAGATAGAAAATGTGTCATTTAATGCAACATAATTGTGACTGAATTACAATTAATCTCATGGAAATAAATCACCAAACTGACAGACAGGATGTTTCATACAGGTATATATTACAATGTGCCTTGTTATATAATACAGTCAGGTTCTGTTTTATTTTTTAATAAAAAATAAGCACTGGAGGAGAATGTGATGCGTTCTGATTTTATTGTAAATTGGACATTATGCACATCACTTAGCGACTGGTGTTAATTAAGCTTGTTAAGTGGTCACTAGGACAAACTGTGAGGGGGAAGTACCACAATTACGGGACAAAACGTTGATGTTGTGACTGCTTGTGCCGAAGATACCATTCAATAACACACTGTTTATCGACATTAACCGTGACGTGAAGGGAGTCTTTGTTTACAGCCAAATATCTCATTTCCTTTGTTCCTCGTTTTCTCCGCAGGTCAAATAAAAAAGGTCTCACTGACACAATAAATATTGCACACGTGATATTTTATAAGGATCTTTTTTGCATACAAGTGCCCCCGTGTTCCTATGTCTCGTGATATTTCCTTCATCATTATACAGATGTGTCTGTATATAAAATAATAACATCCAATGTGTAACGTGACGTCGGGCTGCGGCACCCAGAAACCTCTTTGTCCCAGTTTCTCTAATTTTCTGTACAAAGACGATACATCTATCCAGTCATGCAACGTTGTTTGGGGTGGAGGTAGGGGGGCGAGGGGAGGGGGCTGTTCTCTGCGGGGTGCTTTTAAGCGTTCTGCATCTCTTTGCCGATCTTGTAGCTCAGGATCTTGTTCCAGTCGATCTTGGTGCGCGTCACAGGAAGCTGGCGGCGTAAGGCTTTGAAGGTAGTGTCCGACATGGTCTGGTAGTTCTCGTTGATGGCCGTCTGCGAGGAGGAGGAGGAACACAAGGAGGAAGGGTAGAGGATTCAAATCAAACTTGACTCAAACTGCTTCAGAAACCAAATAAATCAACACATTCCTACGGACAGAACAGGACCAGGGACCCATGTGAATTTATTCTTTAGATCTGAGGGAAAAACTTAAACCCAGAGATAGTCTTTGTTTCCCCACAATTCTTTATTATCTAGGTATTTTTGAGAATGTTCTTCTTGCTTATTATGAATAAATAATACAAATTAGTAAACCTGTGTGACATTACAAGAATATATGTACAATTAAATGTCCTTCTGTTCCCAAAGTGTGCTTCAAGACCTACTCTCCTTTAAATGAAGGGAAGATGATATAATTCACTTATTTATATTTATTATATTCAAATATTTCACTTTGTTTGGATTGTAAGCCCTAAAATGAAAAGTAAAATAAATAATAATAATAATAATAATTCTGAGAAAAATCGATAATTCTTTAATTAAACATTTTTTAAAACATTTTTGAATATGTTCTGACTTTAATCTCATGATTCAGAGTTTAATCTCAGAGAAGGGGAAGTGGACTGGCTTGTTTTCTTAAAATACTGAAAAGTCAAAAACCTTAAACGTGGAATGGATGGCCATGAAAGTGCACTTTCCTCTTGAAAAATACAACGTTCAAATATCTCCTCGTTTGACTTAGTTTGAGCCTCAAATCTGATTCATGATGAAAGTCCTGTGTTCGAGGTTTGCAGTGTGAGAGTGAAGGATCTCAGTGATATCCATGTCTCTTTTTGAGTCGATTGCAACTCACGCCAACACTTTTAATCAATAAATCTGTAACCCCGGGATTCCACCGGGTCCGTCTGCGTCGCGGTTTTGATCCGACCTCCTCCAGCGTCATAACCCACCGGGTGCGTTTCGGAAGCGGAGCGTCTTGTGTGCCGGGCTTTGTGACAGGCTACTTTGTACAGACGAAGTTAATAATAGTTGTAATATCCCAGTTGTAAACGACATGAATCAAAGATGTGTTGCTGTATTTTAGAGGTAAAAAAAATGCATTCATCATCATAATTATTCTATATATAATTTACACGGTGCCTGTTGTGGAGGAAACTTCTGTGTAGCAATGCAGTGTGAGACACCGACTCATGAAGGAGACACGGGACGAGCAGGAGTTCTGATGTCAAACACGGATCTTTAATACCGCCGGAGAAATTCACATCACAAGTCACACAGTCAAAGGTTCTGACTGCACGAGTGGGTTGCCATGTCAAATCTGATCAGCCTCGCATCTTGATAGACCTTTTAGTTTACAGAGTCAAATCCACATATTGGGGATGGGCGTAAACACCTCTGCAGACACAGGAGATGTCTCTCACATCTGTGGAGCTTAGAAGCTAGCGTTCTCACAGTCGTAAAATCCCCCCTGTGCCCACCAGGTCAGGCTATAAAACCTGCAACTGCATCAACACATTCCTTACGGGAGATTAGAAGCAGGGATGGTCGTAAATGTCAACACACGGAATAGGTTAAATGTCTAGGAGTAAAGACAAAATTAATCCCCAACATCTGTAAACCGGAGGAGAACGCTGGCATTTCTCCTCCTACTTGAAAGACTACGGAGGGATAGGGTCTGCAAAATGTGTTTATTTTGGGGATGGGTCGGATGCTCTGACCGTTCCACTTCCTGCCCGGCGCTATGCAACGCCTCGCGTCGAAATTAGACTTGCATCCTATATTTAGCGGAGCCCAGCGCCGGGACGCTTCTAGCCGTAACGCGGCGTGTCTGGTGGAATAGCACCCCCAGCAACCCAACTGTTTTCTCTGCAACAACCAGTTTAAAATCTGCATATTTCAAGGTTCAAGGTTCTTTATGTTGTCATACCAACATAGCTACAGTGTAGTTATGCCGATGAAAATCTTAGGTCACAGGCTTCTCCAACAGTGCAACACAATAACACAGATAAATATAGTGCAAGTAAATAGTAAATACAAAAGTGAAATAGTGCAATAAGAGTCTATATGCAAGTATCAAGTAACAGTTTCCCATCGTTTCATACCTGGTAATCGTTCTCTGCAGCCTCCATGATCTTCACAAACTCCTTCGCAGTTGACGCCTCATTCTGAGAGAGGAAAAGACACACGTGATTAATTACAGGTGAAAGACTGGGTCGTTTTTATGCACATGTTAAAACCTTAGGAAATACACAACCTAACACCTTCACACTGCAAACAATTAGGAAAAGTTACATCCCTGGCGATTTTTTTGCCAAACATAGCAGCAATTTTAGACGTTAAATCTCCTTTAATAGAGAAAACTGACAGAGAGAATAATAGGTTTAATGTATGAGACGTTAACACTCATACATCATGTGATTTGAATTGCTTGAATGTAATTGGCTGATTTGATTTGACATCATATTGTTCATTTTCCTCAATTGTTTCCACTCACAGAAATGGACATGGACTCCTGGACCTCCTTGTGGCTCACCAGCTGCACGTTGCCGTCTTCATAGTAATGAACCTAAAGGAACAATGACAGGTTTAGTGTCTCTTTATTGTGTTCATAAAGTCCTGTAACTCAGAACAATAAAACATGAAGTGGGAGAAATACAAGCTGTGTGGGTGACACAAAGACATCTCAATGGATCTATAAAAACACTCCTAAACACACTCTGGAGAAGGGAGTGAAGACGTGTGACAGAAATGATCCAAAAGGGACGAAACAGAACACGCTTTTTTGTCTAGTTGTGTTCTGACTAGATGAAAAACACCAACTCAACGTTCTACTGAATGACACACACCAAAACAAGCCTTTGTGCCTCTTCACCGAGTGTATGATTTAAAAAAAGTACCTGGATTTTCATGATGCCTGCCACTTGGGTGGAGGAGGGGGAGACGGTGAACTTCCATTCTGACCTCCAGCGTCCATTCCTGTGCAGAGAGGAGGAAGCCACAAGCTGTTCATTGTTCTTATTTTATGACACTAAAACTAAATCACATACAATTGTTGAATCAAAGTCAGCTGTTAACCCCAATCCTCATCCAACTTCACTGGCTCCCTGTTCAGCACCGGATTGACTACAAAAACCTTCTGCTTACATACAAAGCCCTCAACAACCTTACCCCCACCTATCTCTCAAACCTCCTCCAGGAATACACCCCCTCCCGCTCCCTGCGCTCATCCTCAGCCGGACTCTTGACTGTCCCCACCTACCGCCTTTGCACCATGGGAGCCAGGGCTTTTAGCTGCACCGTGCCCAGGCTATGGAACTATCTGCCTCCTCACATCAAACAGTCTGACTCCATCACGACATTCAAATCCCACCTCAAAACCCACCTGTTGAAACTGGCCTACTCACTCTAAAACACATTCAACCTGCTATCACAGACCTTCCTCTCACTCCACACTCTTGTCTGGCTTTTCTTATGCTTTTATGCTGCTGTATTGCCTTGTCGGTTCGATAAATTGTGTTCCGTTTTAACTTTTAAATGCACTGTAAGGCGACCTTGGGTGTCCTGAAAGGCGCCTCGAAATAAAATGTATTATTATTATTTTAATTCTTGTTTTTTTGTGTGCAACTTATAAATCTTAAATGAAAATGTAACAATGGTGTCAATCTCTGTTTCATTTCCTCATCTGATCCGAAATCTTCCCCCCAGGTTCCTCATTACAGAAACAAGGCGGTACATACAGGAGCTGTGGGATCATCACAGAAAACTACCCATAAGCCCCGTAAAGTCCAGCAGCAAAGAGGATTGGTGCAGCTCTTATCCAATCAGATTAACCCGATCAGAATCAGCTCAGAGGCCCAACGGTCACACGCTCAGGAGGTAAGTGGTAATTCAATCAAAGCCTTTAAGATAACTGGTACTTATCAAAATACATGTAGGGCTTTTTGAGCTTATCTAGTATTTCAACGTGTTTTTAAACTTAACTTTCATTTAAAAACATTGTTGGGGATTGTTCCAGCACTTTTGGTCCTTCTGAAAAATTTAAAGATCTATGATAAACAAGTCTGTCATCTTCACTAAAAATAAACTAATAATCAAAATAAAAAAATGACCGTTCAGTTACAGTCCAGTAAACATACCAGAAGTTCTTTGGTTGAAACTGATGGCACTCGATGCACACGATGATGGTTTGATGTCCGTCGATGGTTTTCCCGTAAATCTGAAGGAGGAAGAAAATACTTATCGTCTGATTTTAAATGCAAAAGGTTATTCTTTCTAAATGAAACAGTCGTTTTTGTTTACAGCTACGAAATGAAGCTCATGCTAGCGTGCAACTGAGGGTCTGTAGTATCTTCAGTGTGGAGCCTATGTTCATGGTTAACAATCCAGATGTTCATGGTTAACTAATACAGTAAAGGTATCTTTTGCCTCTACGTACGGTGCAGACTCCGTTGGGGTAGTGCTCCTTGACGTAGGCCCTGACGGCTGAGTCCACGGCGCCCCTCCAGCCCTCCAGGGACCCGTCCACGTCCTGGGGCCGCGGGTCGCTCGCCTCCTTCCTCAGGTGGTCGAACTTGAAGGACATCTTGCTCTTGGGGTCCAGGACCCGGCCGTTCCCCAGGTCTCCATGCTCTGTGATTAAGACCTGGGAGGAGGGAGGAGATGAGGAGGGAGGAGATGAGGAGGAGGAGGAGGAGGAGGACAATAAGCAGAGCGAGTGTGGAGTTTGTGCTAAAAACTAATACAAATAAAATCCGACCACCACAAAGCAGACTTAAGGTGTTTCAGTTGTCCAGGCAGGAATATAGTTTGTGCAATCTTTTGTCCTTAGGTTTCAACGATCAAACTGTATAAAAAACTTGGTTTCAACGATAGAAATTGTGCCATTTTTATTATTTATTTTATTACATTTCATTTAGCTGACGCTTTTATCCAAAGCGACTTACAATGACCAATTACAGGGACATTCTCCCTGGAGTAACTAAGGACTAAGTGCCTTACTCAAGGGCACACTAGTGGTGGTGTTCCTGGCTGGATTTGAACTCACAACCTTCTGACCTTCAGCCCACATCACTATCCATTAGACACCACTAACCACTATGTATATTTTATTGGCACATTGACTGGATAATGTGCCATTTCTGTTGAGTTTTACGACAGCTTTATTCGTCTGCCTGTTTGTTGTAACGTTGTCCGTGCTTGGCCAGGTCGCTCTTGAATCTGAATGAGACGTTTTACCTGGTTAAATGAAGGATATATATCAAGCAGTGCAAAAAACAGTGGCCCCTTTGTTCCCTGGGATTACAACCAGACAAAAGATCACCCAGTTCCTAAAGCTGCCTTCAAGAACAAACGCATCGAATTAACTCGAATAATACATTAAAACGAGAAAGAAAAATTATTTGAAAAAGCGATAGAAATAAACAAAGGAGGAACGAAAGATAGAGAGAAAGTGAGAATGAAATTAACAAACAAAGGATACACAGTTGTTGTGATTAAACGGAAACAAGGGATGAGGAAAAGACGGAACAACGAGACGTCAGAAGGCAGGACACTTTGTGGAAAGGGAGAATAATCAGGAGATTAATTAACGCGTTGCAACGAGAGAAAAACAAAAAAGTCGCCCGTCATCCTCCTCAGCTCGCAGCGCGGCATGCTGGGTAACAGACGGGGGAATTTAACCCGGGACATGATGAAACCTTTGCATCAGACGCTGCAATCATTACTGAAGCGCAGACTTCCAGACAGAGAGGAGGCTGACGTGTGAATGAAGAGAGACCTCTGTGGATCCTTTAATCCTCCCTGCTCTGATTTAAAGCCCCAGAGAGAATAACATTAGTGGAATTATAATAATTAGAGCTGAAAATCTTCTGTCTAATGATTTTTTACACTACTTCTATTACAGGATTGTTTCAAATAAATATAAAGAAACACTTGAGCTCAAGAACACATGCGACTTAACATCGAGTCACACTTTCCTCTGATGTGCATGAGCTATAGCAATATACATTCATAACTTAAAGGGGACCTATCATGCAAAATGCACTTTGTGATGTCTTCTCTCCATCACCATGTGTCCCCGGTGTGTCGGGGAACTCACGCAGCGTCAGAGAATAAAACCCTCTCTCTTTTCCTCCGTACCCAAATCTCTAAAAACGGGGAACAACGGAGCTGATCCAGATTTGCGTCCGATATGACGTAATATCTGAAATGTGGACCCACGGCCCAATCAGAAAGTTGCTATCAGAAACAATGCCCGACTGTTTGACGTAATATTGTCGGTGTTTACATTAGCATCGCTAACACTCAGAGCTAACCTGTACTGGAGAGCATGGCTGTTTCTCAATCTCGAGTACTTGGTAGCACATGTCTTCCGAGCGTCAAGAATACTTCCTGGCGTTCGGGAATCAAAGAGTGGAACAGGCTAGCAAGTGTGCAGGTTTGCGTCACATGCCTAACAATAGCACGATAGGTGACCTTTAAACGTTTGGAGTTGTTAATTATTTCAGTAACTACTCTTCACTTTGTTAACCACGCACGTTGGTTTATACAGCAGGCATGATCAATATTTATATTTCGAGTGAACAAAGAAAGTCCTGTTTTTTCATTTTCTTCCGATTTGTTATATATATATATATATATATATATATATATATATATATTCGACTGCATTTCACTTTTTACGTCCTTGTCACAATATCTTTTCTTCCAGAGCCACAGATTCTCCTGAACTGATCCCCATGTGTTCAGACCGGTGTGCAGAGAGCGTGTCGGAGCTGAAGCATAATCTCACCTGTTCTTCGTATCCCTCGACCTTCACCGGGGTGAACTGGTCCAAGTTGTACTGTGCAAACGCACTGCAGAGAGAGGGAAATAAAGTGTTACTTTAAACACCCTTAACTAGGCACTTAATTCAAAGATACCTACAACTCTCGGCTGCTAATTTTCTTAAGATTTAATGTCTATTTAAAATACGTTAGACAGTGTTTGAGCAATATGGATGTGGACCAAAGGGCTGTCCACACAAACCATACATTTATGTTGAACATGGCAGACGACTGTCTCGTTTACTTCTGGTCAATAACTAAGTAATAACATGGACGGTTTGAAAAGTACCACAAAGTGAGGAGAGCTGTTCATTTAAAAAAGGTAGCCTAATTTGTTCAGATCATGTTACTATACCCTCTTGTGTAAAAAACTAAGTTGCCTATATATTAGTATTCCTGTGTGCTCAGGTTCCTACAAGTGAAATGTTATTTTCCTTTTACTAAGGCGAGAAGGAAAATCGAGTCCTCTAGAAATGTTTTAGGCCATTTCTGACTCACCTCGGTGTGATTAGTATGTTGAGCACTATATGCGTAGATAAGGCAGGTCATTTGAAAGTGCATAAGTAAGCCCTACATGTTTGGAAAAGTGATTACATTTTTTTAGATTAGAAATGGTAACCAAAGCTGCCACAACGATTCTGTCCAACTGACAACCATCTATATTTGGAGATACCATTTATTTATCTATTTTTGGAACAGATTTGCCTTTATCAGAGTGGCAGTGTTGAAAGGGGGAGGTAGAGGCGATGACATGCGTAATGAGGGCAGGTGTTGCCATATTTATTGTAAAAACTAAATAAAAACACAACATTTTCAATGAGCTTGTTGAATTGTGACCACATTTTCAGTCTTTTTGCAGATTCTGGAAAAAGACCTGGATGACGTGAAACAGGAGAGACTCACTGCGCTGCACCTTCCCTGAGAAGATTGTCATTGTTGAGCAGCAATCGCACATCTGAGGAGAGAAAGAAGACAGGTAAAGTGGATCTCACACACACACACGGTGAGAAACAGACATGGTGAATTAGCTCGGTGGAAAAGGTTATAACATCAAACAGAGATGAAAGAGGACAAAGTGGCACGAGGGGACTGTAATTCAGAGAGAGTGTGTGTGTGTGTGTGTGTGTGTGTGTGTGTGTGTGTGTGTGTGTGTGTGTGTGTGTGTGTGTGTGTGTGTGTGTGTGTGTGTGTGTGTGTGTGTGTGTGTGTGTGTGTGTGTGTGTGTGTGTGTGAGGCTGTGATAAGAGGCAGACAGAGAGCCGTTGGCGCTCCTCTGGGGTGACGACATTTATCACGGCCGGACGAAGATTTAATAACGGAAAACACACTCTGGAGGGGTGGCACTGTGACGGAGGGGTGGCACTGTGACGGAGGGGTGGCACTGTGACGGAGGGGTGTCAACACAGAGCGAGAAACTATTTGGCCGAGACACCATCGTCTCTATTTGCTCTAGGTGTTCCCAGAGGGCACCGCATGTGAACAGAGAAGATTATCCGTTTCAGCTTCTGGAAAAAACTATTTAGGACTCGGAGCAAGCATTGGGGAAATATGGCTAGTTTTACTACAATACATATTAAGGCAATTTTATGATAGAAAATGTTCCTTAAAGCAACTTAAATTAAATCCATGCATGCTGCTTTGTTAAAGTAAAGAATGTATGTGCATTTTATATTCTATGCCTTTGTATGTCTTTACAAAGTCATACATTGTAGACAGAGCCGGTGTTTTCTGTTTGGGTCATTTTAGCCTGTATTTAGAAGATGAAGAGATGAGAGGTAATGAAGAGGAAGAGGAGGAGGGATGAAGGTTTCCCAGGTACTCACCATTGAAAACTTCGTTGAACTCTCCTGGCGGGGCGTGGATGACGAAGTTAGCTGCTATGCGTACCTGCAGAGAAAACAGAGGTACAGGTTAAGACTGATAGTCCTTATTCTAACACTAAACTCATCGTCACAAAATATCAACATGATGAATCAATGTTTTTGACACAGTGCAAGATCTCAGACATTATATTGCATTAAAACCCGTTTGTTTATTAGGATATTTCTTTTTACAAATCCCTACCACTCCCAGCGAGAAACAGATGTTTTTCAATCATGACAATCAATTTAACTATTTTATGAAAATAGCAACAGCAATTTGGGCAAGTGCACATTTAAAAACACAGGTGGCACTATAAGTCATTTAGCTAAATAAGTGATTCTGAATCAAGTATTGTGGATGTCGCGGTCGCGGCCTTCAAATATATTCTACTAACTCGATAATAACCCTTTGTTTGGTACGGATTATCTTAAAAACACACACTGCGGTTATTTGAAATACATCTTTCAATGATTAGACTGGATTAGATAAGTACTGAGACAAAGAACACATCTAACCAGAAGTGCAAGTGAAGCAGTAAAGTGCAGTGTTATCATTTAAAGTATTATATAAATAAAGAAAAGTGAAAGTACATCCACTATGGACAGTATATGTGTATATAAACACTATGAACAATAGCAGATGCAAGATAATAAGAATTAAGATAATCTAATCTAAATATTGCGATTAGTTCCATATTGTGCAGCAATAGTTCTGACTCCTCAAGTTCACCTCAAGTAAACCTTTTCGTATCATTCAAGTAAACTCTGAATATAGGTGAGCACCTCGGCCAACAGAGGGGGTAGCGTTACTGTGTCACTAGTCTAGAGGGTGGAGTGAGGCGGTGTATTATCACTCATTAAACGCTGTCATTTTCCCTCTTCCTCACTTCTCTTCTTCTGCCACACAACACTTCCTGTTTCCAGGTCACATGTCAAACTGACAGCGAGACGGCAGCGGCCCCTCCCTCCCCCGCATGCTTCACGACCATATAAGGAGATAAAAATGTGCCGAGGACTCTAGTGCACATTCTCTCTCTCTCTCTCTCGCCCCACCTCTATATCCCCTCTATCTCTGAGAGGGTACCGTGGTGCATCAGAGAAGGTGTGTGTGTGTGACAGAGTGTGTGTGTTTGTTTGTCCCCCAGGCCCTTATTAGCAGTGTGTGTACACAAGTGCTCTGGCACTCGTGCAGAGCTGCAGATTGATTCCTGCTAATGAGCGATGCTGAGAGAAGGGAAGCCACTCGGGGAGGAACGTGTGTGTGTGTGTGTGTGTCTGTGTAATGTTGAGATCAAACTTTATCTGTCTCAGTCAGTCATAATATCATCGGAGAAAAAAGGCGAATGCATTGTTTCATCAGAAGGGAAGCAATGTGGCCAAAACACAGCTGGTAAAAACACCACAAACCAGATACTCTCTGCAAAGCTTCTTAATCATTCAACCTGTTTTTCATCAAATAAGGACAAGATATAATCTTATTGTGAAATACGTTCGACTAAAATGACAAAGTATTGGTTTTGGCTAGACTAGTTTGACTGAAATGTTCTATATAATCTGATGACTAAAAAAGACTCAACAGTTTTCATTGACAAAAAGTAGACTAAAATAATTAGTTTTAGTCGACTAAAATAAGACTAAAATGCTCAACTAAAACTTGACTAAATAAAAACAGGTTGAAGGTGACTAAATATGACTAAAAAGGAAATTTAACACAGGAATAAAAACTAAAACTAAATTAAAAAATAGCTGACGAAATTAACACTACTCATTACGCCGGACAGCAGTGTAAACACACTTTCCATATGCAGACAGCATCTAACAGAGACTTTGTTTACGGATTATTTATTTGAACCTAAGTGAGTTATCAGCTAACATCAGTCCATGTAACGTTAAAACTTCTCTACTTGTTTTTACTCGGCTGCTTCCTGTAACTGGCACTGACGACTGAGGTTTCAACTCAAAAACCACTTAAGGTAAAGATTACAATTGAATGAACGAAAGAGAGTTGGCCATTTTCAATCCAAAGAAACGGTCCTCTTCAACTCTATCAACCTGTCTATACAGCTAAGAGATAATATTGGACTATGATAAAACTAGAGATGTCCAGCAGGGTTCATTTCGTCAACGAAAACTATGACGAAAAATGTTCGTCAACGACCTTTTTTACACGACTAAGACGAGACGATGACGAGCTAAAACTAGATTCTTGATAACGAAAACTTTGACGAAATGTATATTTAGTTTTCGTTGACGAGACGGGACTAAGGTGTTAATGGTGGACTATCGGACATTCAAAATGCAGGGTCTTTCCCCCCAATTGTCCGTCAAAATGCATCTTACGTTTCTAACTTGCAATATCATTATTTCTAACTAAAGCTATTAAATACATGTTGTGGAGTAGAAGTACACAGTAGCAACACATTTAAATACTCCAGTAAAGTACCTCAACATTTTACTCAAGTACAGTACAATACTTTAACATAATTATAGATATTTCATTTATTTCACATTTAAATAAAGCAATTTATTCGGTTAACAATTTGTTCCCTTTAAAAAAATAACAAAAAGTAAATACAAGAATACCGTTAAAGTACCGGATCGATAAGCAGTATCGATAAGACTAGTAGTACCGTAGAAAACCTTAACGATACCCATCCCTAGAAGCAAAGTGTTAAGAGAGTGAAATGTTGCTTTACGAATTTCAACACTTGATGCTGTCACATTGATTCCAATTTCAGAAACCTGTATTTGGTTTGAAGAGAGAAAACATTTTGACTAAAATGTAATTTTTCATCGACTAAAAGTAGACTAAAACGTTTTGAGTTTTCGTCGACTAAAACTAGACTAAAACTATGAAGGATAGAAATGACTAAAATATGACTAAAACTAATTTTCGTCTAAAGACTAAGACTAAATCAAAAACAGCTGCCAAAATTAACACTGATGTCCAGGCATTGATTTAAGACTTCTTCCATTGGCTTGCAGTATAAACTGTATAGCGCCTACAGCTATAGGGAGAGACTGCAAAGTGAATGGAGAGGAATGATTTGAGATTTGACAGCGAACCGATAGTTCAGATTGTATTTCGGGACGGTTCCGGGAGGATGGTGAAAAAAGTTAGTCGAGAGCCCTGCTCTCTCAAATTATTATTCATCAAGACGCCCCCCTGGCGGAAACGCTGCCGCACACCGTGTTGAGAGAAGTTTCATGTAGGACCCATTTTTTTTTCCTACTGTTTCTGCACCGAACCACTAACGAACTAAAGTTACAGCTTAGCCGAGTGTTTCAAAGCTTTTCTATTAGCCTAGTTCTAGTTCTGTCACATTAGAGATACGGCAGACACATTTAAGGCTAACATCTCAACAAGCACCAAACAGACAAACAGCACGACAGGTCAGAGTAACAATCCATCTCTGTGGGGAAGTTCTGTTTTTAACTTACTAAAGGTTCTTTAACCACATCACACTAACTTCCCCAATCAGTCTGACTGAGCTACTGTCAATGAACCATAAAAGACCTAGAAAATGTTAAACAAACAACTTGAACAGTTCTGCCATCAAGTTGAAAACTGTTTAACTTCATTATTGTGAGAAAAACGTCTCGGAAAACATTACAACAAGATTGACTCGCAGTTCCTTTGGCCCCATGTCGCACATATTGTTGTTTTTGGACGTGAAATGTACATAGAAATAACACAGAAAGCAATTATGTTGTTTTAGTGCCAGTAGTTAAAGTCTTCTATTAATCTCTGGGACTTTTAAATCTGCTGCTGAGTTTTTTGCATCTGGGTGCAATTTTCACAGAAGATTCGTCCCTGGAGAGAAATAATAAACCACATTTAATGGAGGGTGCAGCTTCGGAAAATTGCACTTTACCGTTGGGATGTCTTTGCATAAACACCCGGTCAGTTGAGGAGCCGAGAAATGCTACTGTGTGAGTTTCTGTGTTATCAAAATATGACTCAGGACATTTACAGTCATCATCCTGTCTCCCCACAATCAATTCCCATTTTAAAGGATTCTTAGGGGAGCCATCCAGAGCCAACCTAGGTACACACACACACCAACACACACACAAACACATCACCACACACACACACACACACACACACACACCACACACACACACACACACACACACACACACACACACAACACACATACACACACACACACACACACACACACACAGCACACACACAACTCACAAGCACACACACACACACACACACACACACACACACACACACACACACACACACACACACACACACACACACACACACACACACACACACACACACACACACCACACACCACACACACACACACACACACAACACACACACACACACCACACACACACACACTACACACACACACACACACTATATTAAGAGTCCTGGCGCATTGAAATGCTGGAGTGGAGTTTAGAGGAAAACCTGTCTGATGTCGGGGATCATTTCTGAATAATAAGTCCACAGCGTGATGAGAGGACTGTCGGCCGCCGGAGGATAGCTAGAAATGTTCCTCTGCGAGCCGAAATGAGGAGGTGGCAGCTGGTTGGTTTGAGATTAAATTGAAAAAAATAGGGGCATAGATACCGTCAGAGGTAAACGACTTTCTGCAGAACCTTTTTTTCAGGGCTCAGGGTGAAACATGGACCTGCTCTACTCCTTTAGCTGGACTTCTCATATCATACCATTAGCTACACATCCAGAGCACTGTAGATCAGAAATGGCATCTCAAATGAGCTTTTCAGATTGATATCCTTCCTTCCAGGGAGCCAACGTTCAGTTATTCTCAGTCAAGCAGTAATGGTAACTTGCAGGGACTTGAAACTCGCTTGGTGTTCCCTCAAAACGAACATCCCATGTATATGTAATATAGGTTTGTGTGCATGTAAATGGTCTCAAATCCAATGTTCTTTGCTCATAGAACACGTCACTGCATATCAAATAAATTCTTCCTAGGCTCACAGCCGGCCATTGAGATGTTTTTTCCTCACTCTTACGGCCCCTACACACGGCGGCGTGCGTTGCCGCCTCAACGCTTCTGCCCATTCACTTTGAATGGGGTGATGTCACGATTCGCCGAACTGCATTCTGGGAGCAAAGCGTAGCTTCTCTCGCGGTGCTCGCTGCAAAAGTAGAGCAATGTTCTACTTTTGCCGCCTCGACGGAGGCGTCAGCCAATCGAATCATATGCCAGTGCAAGCTCTAGCAAATCAAACCGCATGCTTGTGTGTCTGGGGCGGGAGATTCATGTGATTGGTTGTTGGTCGAGTTTCAGCCCCCCCCCGCCGGCAAGCGACAACGCACGCCGCCGTGTGTAGAGGCCGTTAGGGAGCCGTCATGCGAGAAAATAAGAATAATGCACTGAATTTAATATTATTTTTTAGTCTTTTTTTGATGTGTCTTGCATTGCGGTCTATCACTGCGTCTTCTCTGATACCAATCATCCAAGTAAGACATTCTTAAATATATAGAATATATCCAGCTTGCATTACCACCTCAAGTATGTAGAAACAAGCGTGCAAAGCCTGTGGTCTTTACACATCAGCATTTATCTTATTTGTTAATTAACAGATGCAGAAGTTCCACGAGGAGGGAACAAGAGCTATAATACTTCCAACCTGATTAGTCACCTGAAACATCGCCATCGCTACAATGGTGTGTTAAAAGCGTACGAAGACGCCTGCGCTGCTAAACTAGCGGTGAATCCAAAGCCAGCTGCAAAGGCACCGGGTCTTTTACCTATCCACGAGACTTTTGAAAAAGGAAAGACGTTTATTTGGGAAAATAAATATGGTCACTTTGAAGAGTCAAACCTGTTCTTGGCTTTGTTTTGTTCATAGTAGTAATGCTCATGTCATGTGCTCACTACTAGTCTTTTTTTTACCACCAGTTGTGCAAAAACTACAGGTACATTTAATATATATATATTATATTATTATCGGTATCGGTTTGTCGAGATCCAGTGGGATGCATGGCCTAAATATATCTGCTCTAGTCCCTACATGGGGTTTAGTAGCTGCTTTCATTTACTGTACCGTAACTAGGGTTGCCAGAAACTGACCATGATCAAAATCGATTATTCGGCAGCCCTGGCGAATAATAATCGATTATTCGACCGACCCCCCCCCCCCCCCTCCGCAGAAGAATTTTTTTTTTTTTTCTAAAATGCCTGCCATCACCTTTATTTGGAGATGCGCGATGCGCCACAATGTATTTATTGCAATGCTGCCATTATTAAATACAGGCTACAGCTTCTATTAATAATAGCAGTATTGCAATACATATTATTATAGCAATTTATTTACTGCAATGCTATTATTAAACCATGCTGTAGCCTGTATTATTAATAATAGCAGCATTGCAATAAATACATTGTGCGCGCATCTTCAAATAAAGGCAATGACAGGCACTTTAGAAAATAAACCACCATCATGTAGCCTGTATTAATAATAGCAGCATTGAAATACATGTCCTTCACTAGCATATTGGTGATTAGTGCAGTTATTTCACCTGCACGCATGTCATCACAACGACGTGGCCTCGAAGGAAAGTTGGTAATGGCCGGCTGTGCTGCGTCTTTCTCTGTAACCTCTTTGGCTTCGCACTCAAATGCGAACGCATTGTTGAGGTTGAGCTGTGATAGACCAACGTCTTTTCGCAGAGCTTGCATTTCACTTCCTTTGGACTTGTAAGTTCAAAGTAGTTCCACAAGGAACTCTTTTTACCTGCCGCTTTGCTCATCTTTAGTCGCACGTGTGAGGGAAAGGAGGGGGGGGGGGGCGGGGTCGGTGTGTAGCGTGCTGCAGCAGCAGTCTCCTCTGCACGCAGGCTTCCTCCAAGTTTACAGTAGAACAAACTGGTGGTGTGACCAATGGCCATTTACAATTATTAATACTATTACTGTTATTAGCATTAGTCTATATTTTGGTTGAAACTAAGCCAGAAAAAAAAAAAATTAAACATAAATAATAAAAAAAAAAAAAAAAAAAAAAATCGATTTTTAAAAATAATATTCGATTATGGAGACTGAAACGAATAATCGAATAATCGAATAATCGCTGGCATCCCTAACCGTAACCACATGCATTATTTACATTGGTGCACCTGTTAGAAATCAAGCCCCCGGTACTATGCTCACTGTCAGTGTACCTGTTTCTCTAAATGTTAAATACATTCACTTGCCGCAGAAAGCCATTTGGTGGATGTAGTAGAGCGATAATGCGTGTGCCGCTTACTTCAAAGACTTGTGCAAATGGCAGGTAACCATAAAACCAGAGTTCTTCCTCATCCTGACTTCACAATGTCACTCTCCCCGGTTTGCTTGAAAGGCAACTGGATATGGCAAGATCCCGCAAGGATCATAGGAACGTGCGAGCTACCAAGGAAGAAACGAATTACCGAATATTTACAGTGTGACACATTTCCAGCGTTTCACAGTAAACATCGTCAGTTAAAACGGGTGATGTGTCTCATATCTTCTAATGGGATTTGATTGGCCTCAGGGGGAATTTCTTCTGACCACCAAAAGTGATCACGAGAGTGTTTGGTTGTCGTGACAAATACAGGTTCAGGTACTTAAATTCATTATGTTAAGTTTTTTTGGCCAATAATCTAGCACACATATAACACATACAAGGTCAAATATAACACATACAAGGTAAAAAAAACATTTTGAAATTCCACCAGACATCACCTGACTGTATAAACGTCTCTTGCTAACGAACTGGAGTTACTCTGAGACGTGGTAATATCTCTATTGTAAGCAATCTGAACACTGATCACCTCAGCAGAGAAATACATAATATGTTAAGCAGCCCCAAATAAGTAAACTTTGGGGAAGACTATAAATATTCCATCCTACTTCCCCTCAGAGATAATTGATGAACATCAAACCACGTTTTGCTGACAGAAGGGTTTGCTCCTCTCTGAAAACAGGAACCACGGCACAGACACTACCGTTTTCTATAAGCAACTTTGAAAAGGCTTTGAACAAATAAATCTAACTCTTGCTTAAAGACAACCAAATGTAGACAACAAAGCAATTTTAAACTACAGCGAACAACGTAGGACGCTGCCACCTGCTTTGTTTCCATTTCTGGAACCTGCCTAAACACTTGAATAGAGATCAAGGAACCGACTAACATTGAGTAATGTCAGTTTCCTGTAATAACCTTTGTGGTTTCTTTGCTGTAATCAGGAAGCAGCCAGTGCCTAAATGACTCAAAAGACTGGGGCAGACACGACACTCGTCTCACTGTTTAATCATTTACGAATTTAGGAGATTCTTTCGAAATTCCCCATCAGGAAGCTTTCACGCTTTTTCCCCAGAATAGCAAAGTGACACTGACAGCAGCAACGGGACAGACATGTCTTAATCCCCTGAGACACATGCATGAAGTTATTCACAGATAACTCAAAGCTATTCTTTGTATTTGCTTTCAAAAAGAAGCGTCTGGGTTAACTTTTCTAAAGCCACCCATCAAAACAGAGTCTCCGAGCTGCTTCTTCCCAAACAGATCAAACAGCCGAGTCATCACAGTAATGTCAGATCATAGCAAGCGAAGGTTTCCACAAAAGCAAGTGCAGATTTGTCATTCAATATGGGAATGTACAGCTGAGTGCCAGGAGATACGAGCGGAGACTGATGGGTTTATCCACTACACAGGCCACCAGTTTTCCTTTGATAACAGCTATAAAATAGTGCAAGAAATAAGATCTGTGGCTATCACACGTTTAGAATACTTGCACGTTTTGTTCAGCAGCATAATCTCCACATATTAGCACCATTTTCAAAAACGTTGAACAGTGTTTCCGCCAGACCAGGGGGTTGAATTTTGACTTGAGCCGTCCCTTATAGATACTGTCTTTTTACGTTAGTGAGCCGGATCATTTGGCTCGGCTCTCTTAAAGCGATGGCTGTTTCGGCTCCCAAACGGCTCTTCATGTTACCACAGTTTACCACGGAGCCTCAGTTTCGCCGCTGCGAGGCTCTGGCGCTCGCAGCTCACCGGCGTGCTCCACTAGCACCGCTCATCACGTCAAAATCGTGCACGTTCCATGTTGTCCTGTAGCAGGCACCTTCGATGTCAGGGAAACGATCCTCAATACTCCGAAAAGAATCCCACCAGACTCCTTTGCCCCTCCAACACAGGGATTGTCCTTTTTCGTCATTTAAAGCGATAAAAACTCTCGATCTTCTCTCGAATTATTAATATTTTTGGACGCCGTCGGCTTGCGTTCAGGGCGTCCCGAGCTGAATAAGGGCGTCAAATGACGGCAAGACGCCACCCTGGGGGAAACGCTGACGTTGAAGCAATCCCAAGAAGCAAAAAGCTAGCGTTAGGCTACAACATCACGGTCACATGACTTCACGCCAACACCGCTAAGCTAAAGGTGGCCAATGTTTGGCGTGATGATAGATAGAAGCCTCACTTTCCGATTGAAGACACACAGAAGCTTCGGACATCTCAGTGTAGTATTTACGAGACAAGGGAAGTGCTAAAATGCTAACTTGTTTCCAGGTTGACGACTCATTCCTTCACCATTTTAAGTGTGTGCTGCTTTCTTCAAAGACTTTGCTTTGCTCGCTTCAAAAGTTGAGCAATGTTCAACTTTTGAAGCTTCGACGGAAGCGTCAGCCAATCAAATCATATGCCAGTACAAGCTCTAGCCAATCAAACCGCGTGCTTGTGTGTCCGGGGCAGGAGATTCATGCGATTGGTTGTTGGTCGAGTTTCAGACACGCCCACTGGCAAGCTTCAACGCGCGCCACCGTGTGGACGCTGTTTTAATGTAACACCCAGAAATAAACCAGCTTAACTCAGCGTATTGGCTGTTTCTTTAGCGGTCAGCGTGGCAGGTCGCCAACCATCGTTAACTTCTCTCATCTCTATAAAATCAGACCGTGTATAAAACGTGAAGGTTTCGAAACCAATGCGGTCGAGAGATGAAAAGAACACCCATCACCTTCACAGCATCAAAACTGTAAGAGTGTAACCACAGCTTCACGCCATAAGCACATACCTGGAAAGCTCGTACATTCAAAGAAAACTAGCCAGAATCACCTACAAACACCACAGTGCCAAGCCCTGTAATAAAACGCTGAGCTAACAGCTGATGCCCGAGTGCTGATGATCATGTCACACCCTCGGGTCAATGAGCCGCCTGAACTCTGAAAAACTTCTGACTCAGACAGACGTACGACAGAAGAACATAAAACCAGGCCTTGTTCTAACGCTGAATGGTGTATTACATAACGCACAAAGAGGCAATTGAAGAAGTATTTATCGAGATGAACGCTCACAATAGTTCGCTTTGATATTACACCTGCTTGGTTTGGAATGTTGGCAGCGAGGTCAGGATAGACACATGATAAATAATGATGGGAAGGGTGTGACAAGGTCTGTATTTATTTATATACAGAGCTATTTATGTATTTAATCGCTTAGTCATTTGATTTACAAGTACATGTTGTTAGTTAAACTCATGTAGACGTCTAAAATGTGGTTACAAAATCAGATTAACAGTGATAAGAGACAAGTATAATACTAACAGTAGACTATTATATATTACTAAAGTATACAATATTAAATCACCTGTAAAATATTTAATTTTACATTCAGTTTTCTATGTTAAATGTATATAAGTTCTTATTCCTGCAACTTTCTTGCCCCATTATATCTTCCTTTCTCTTTATGACATCAGTTTTTTGTAAGCTGTTTTTTTTTAATCGAGCCTGAGACTCAAAACAACTTTGCTGTGCCTATTGTGCATGTGACAATTAGAGCATATGAATAAGCTTACAAAATGTTTAAAAACAACAACTCAGATTGTTAATTAACGAATGATTCAAGTGGCATTTATCACATTGACCAGCTAGCCATTCAATGTGCCTAACTAAAAGTCAAACAAAGCTCCAGAAACACTGTCTCATATGTCCAAAAATCAACCCAGTTAGCAGGACATTAAAACGCAAGTAGGATTTCTGCAGACAGTTAAACACTCGTGCTGTCTCAGGGTAATGGCTGTGTGCTCTTTTAAGGAAATGAGACAAGTGCCAGACACTAGCAGGGGGTACAAAACCTGCTAACTTCATCACTTTGTTTTAAGAAATAAATATTGTTTTGATACATGTATAGCTGTGCTGTATAGGGGCATCCCAGTGTATTCATAAAAACACAGGAATACAGATTTCAAATGATTATATATTAGTCCATCCTATCGTTGATCTGGAGCTAGTTCCCACGTCGCTTTACTGTCTAAAACAATACTTATAAGAGGTACAGTTGTTAGCAAGCTAGCATATAGGTTACTTGTAGTATCTGTCACGCGGCGATTTAAATTGTATAACACAATATAAATAATAAACCACTCCCAATATATATTTTCTTCTGTAACGACAGATAGAAAAAAGGGCGTGTTAGTGAGTCTTGTTGTTCTTGTATTTGTTCAAAACAATAATGAATGTAATAGTACATTTCAAATGTATGTTTATGTATACATGTCGCAGTTGTACACAGCTTTAGCAATACTGTCATTATGGCTAATAAAGCTATCTGAATTGAATCTGAATGCTATAGCAGGGTATGCTAAGCTAACAAGCTATCGATGTTAGGTGTGTGAAAACTTCCACAACACAGGAAACCAGAGACACGACATGTGCACGGCATTTAAAAAAGCGCTGCGGGGTGTAATCTAAGGTGATTTTTTTGATATTATGTAATTCCTATTTTTGAGTTAGGACCGTACAAGGAGCCTCCGTTTTTCGCAAATGAGCGGAAGTTGAGCTAAAAATAATAAGAGCAGCACCAACGGTTCTGCTGAGGCCTGCCGTTTTTATACACATTTAATCAACCGCGAATTCACCTGCATATACAATACAAAGACACTGAATGCATGTGGGAATTTCCACCACTAACATCGCACCAGATCGAGGTTGTTTTAGTGATTTAAATCGGCTTCTTACCTTCTCCTCGTCGGATAGCTGCTCCTCATGATCCGCCATCTTTTCTTCCGGCACCACCAGCTTGTCAGAGCCCCGTGACGTCATCACATGGGTGGTGGATTCCCAGCCTCAGCGAGTTTGACTGATGCACCGCCACTGAGGGCATGGAGACAGGTAGTGTTTGTTATTAAGCATCATTTTATTTATGGAGAAAGGTCTTAAGCATCAGAAGAGATGGACTGACTCCAAACCAAATCTCGTACACTTCATTTGTTTGTAAAGCACTTTTTAAACCCCCAGACCAAAGTGTTGTGCGGAGACACAAATACATAAATTCCAAAACTACACACAGCTCAGCTTGCAAGCCATACAATAAGTACAAATACAGATAAAAGAAGACAAAAATAATAACAGCCATATAGTCAAAGTAATTAATAATAGGCAATCAAAGCATCAATGTACAAAGTGTTGAACGCTAACAAGAGGTTTGGCCAATTTGCATATTCAATGTCCATCTTAAGCTCCTCCAAGAATGCAACTTAGCTACAAATATTCTTAAAATAACAATAAAATAGTGCAGTTAGTAAAGTTCACTGAGACAAATGTACAATTTGTGATATTGGGCTATATAAATAAAATGTGATTGATTGCAGTTAAAGGTGCAGTTAAAAAAAAAAACATTGTTAAAAACGTATATCTACAGCATTAGTTATATTTTCACTTGTAGTGTGTTTCATTTCTCAATGCTCCTTAGCATTAGATGCAATAGACTGGAGTTTTTTTTTTTTTTAAATACATCGAAGATCATTCAATGTTTTAAGGTATATGTTTTTTTTAATCATTATGACACACATCTGGGGAAGCCCTATGATTATCTAGTTGTCACATTTTATTGTAATGCCGTATTTTTCACCACTAGATGGCGAGCGAAGACCATTTGTTTTAAAAAATACTTTCCTGCTTGAAAGAGGAATGAGATCAGCTTCTCTGTCTGACTCATTCCCTTTCACACTGCCAGCAGAGAAAACAAGATAACACGTAACTTAATGCTGAAGACAACGAGACCACAGCCATGCAGAGACAGAGGGGGAGAGACAGAAACAGAAAGAGTCAAATATTATCACAGATGGGGAGATGGTTGTTAGCTTTAAGAGGTTCAAAGAACGGACTGTAAGGACTGTGGAGAGGGAAGTCAGGTCCTCCCTGCCTGAAACACCTCCATTGGACTCCTTCTTCTTTAACATAGTGACATCATATATTGGCATCTCTAAGTGGTTGACCAATCACAACAGAGCAGACTGGGCTCTGGTTTCAGACAGAGGGTGAAAAGAGGTGCTGCAGCACAGGCAGTATGAGAACAATAAAGAGCTTTTTGAACATTAAAGCATGGAGACATGTAGAGACACTAGATACTGATATACACCTGAACATCAGCAGGAGAGGACTCTTTAAAGTAGAGACACTACGTACTGATATACACCTGAACATCAGCAGGAGAGAACTCTTTAAAGTAGAGACACTACATACTGATATACACCTGAACATCAGCAGGAGAGAACTCTTTAAAGTAGAGACACTACATACTGATATACACCTGAACATCAGCAGGAGAGAACTCTTTAAAGTAGAGACACTACATACTGATATACACCTGAACATCAGCAGGAGAGAACTCTTTAAAGTAGAGACACTACATACTGATATACACCTGAACATCAGCAGGAGAGGACTCTTTAAAGTAGAGACACTACATACTGATATACACCTGAACATCAGCAGGAGAGAACTCTTTAAAGTAGAGACACTACATACTGATATACACCTGAACATCAGCAGGAGAGGACTCTTTAAAGTAGAGACACTACATACTGATATACACCTGAACATCAGCAGGAAAGGACTCTTTAAAGTAGAGACACTACATACTGATATACACCTGAACATCAGCAGGAGAGGACTCTTTAAAGTAGAGACACTACATACTGATATACACCTGAACATCAGCAGGAAAGGACTCTTTAAAGTAGAGACACTACATACTGATATACACCTGAACATCAGCAGGAAAGGACTCTTTAAAGTAGAGACACTCATTATAAATGTGAACCTGAAAATGCTGTTTCACATCCAAAACAAAGGGCCTTGTAATCTTCCTGAAACTTGAATGTCCTAGTGTCGCCATAGTGTCGACACTGGAGCCTCTCACCACCTCTGGGGACAGAAGAGGGCATCAAACAGGGGGCCGCTCTGTGACTCATCCCCAGACACTGGTTAGTCACCTCGGATTCTTATTACACCGCTCCCACATGGACGAAAATCACCCTGCAGACACAAAGGGATTCAAAAACCCCTCACAGGCCATAAGAGTGCTACACACCTGAGCTCTGCTAAGTGCCCGATAAACATTCATGTTGTCATCTGGCAATATACTTATTTATATAAATTGTTGTCA